>JAJIBD010003260.1:0-200723 GCA_021461705.1 Cryptotis parvus | reverse complement strand
GAAATGAAAATAAAAAGAGAGAGAAAGAAAAGCCGAACTCACTTTCCACACTTCACCCAGAGGGCATCTTCTGCCAGACATTGAATTTCACTCCAAGTACCTTTAGCAAATATGGGTCCTTTTCACAAGGCACCTCAAGGGATTTTATTTGGAACTTTGAAATATTTTGCTAGTGCAGATTTTCCTGGCTACAAACAGGAATCCAATATTCATGATGAGCACCTTTAGATAAGCTCCAGGTCACAAATTGTTGGTGATCACAAGCACAGAACAAAAAAGGAAATCAGCAGAATAGCAAGTGTTCAGATGCCTCCGTGGATCATATGTTCTGAAACCATACGTAGTGTCTGGGCCACACATATGGTTGTCCTGATGCATCTAACTCTCTTTTCATGTGCTTCTCTTTCCCTAAATTAGATGTTTCCTGGAGGCCAGGGACTGCATGTTATTCAACAACATAATTCCTCTAGCATGAATTGATTGGTTTAATTTTTTAACATAATACCTGGTAAGTATTTAGTATGTTTTATTAATAAAATACTTTACTAATAACCATCACTAGTTATAACATCATATATGATATAATACTGTTTAATAACTATATATCACAAGAAGTTCAAGATATTGAACACTACAGTGTTTAGGTGATTTATTTCCATGGTGCTGCTAACATCACTGTAGTTGAAGCCAAAGAGAGTATAGGATATAAAGGGTTTGCATGCAAATGAACTCAATTGATCCTCAAAATTACATATATCCCCTCATCCTCCCAAGCACCACAGGAATGATCCCAAGCACAGAC
Organism: Cryptotis parvus; assembly: GCA_021461705.1. NCBI lineage: Eukaryota > Metazoa > Chordata > Mammalia > Eulipotyphla > Soricidae > Cryptotis > Cryptotis parvus. The sequence goes on along the minus strand of JAJIBD010003260.1, from coordinate 199,921 downwards.
TCAGGACTAAACCCTGAGTACCATCAGGGTTTCTTTGCTCTAAAAGTTTTATTTTTTTAATTAAAAACAAATTAATTAAACAAATATCAACCAAATCTATGTATATTTTCTCTCCCTGCCCCTATCTAAAGTGGGGAATGATTTAAGGATGGGGAAGAGGCTTGAAGCTAATTAATAATATAAACAATAATAAATTTCAGACTATTTCTCTTTAGTCTCATCCACCTTGTATCACTATACCACCATTAAAGCTACTCACCAAGAACATGAGTTTCTCTCCAGGTCGTTAGGCATTGAAGATCCTGATGTAGCTGACTAAAAGAGAGGGGGAAAGGTATAAAACTTCCATTCAAACCCCTTTATTTGGCTATAGCTTACAGGAAATTTTAACAGGTTTGTTTGGATGTTCCTGTTTATAACTGTCAGAAAATAAAATGTGCAGATCTAAAAGTATTTGGCCTTCCCCAGGTCACTAATGAAGGCCCTGGAAAAACTCTCTCCCATATGGACTCCTGTTTAGCTTAAAGATAGTGCATTTGCCTCAAAGGTTACTACTATCTTTTGTTTATTTCTATGCTTTTCCAGGCTCGAATACCTGGGAGAAGTTCCTCTGACTTTATGTTGCAAACCTGTCAATGGTTGATTTAAGACTTAAAAAGGCAGAATCTCCACAGTTCCTTGAATGCGGATCTAGTTCGAGACCCTCTCCAGAGGCTACTGTTAATGTTCACTCAGGGTTCCAGGAAGGCTTAGGCCAGTGCTAGAGGCAGATTATCAAAGTATCTGAGAATGGAAAAAACTGTCAGCATTGCTCTGTGCTTCCTTCTGTCTTTAAAAGCCTGGATATTAAAAAGGCATCTCCACAAGCTAAGAGGCAATGCAAAGAGGTGATTCTCTTCTCTTCCTTTAAATATGTTATCGAAAACATATATGTACATTGTTTGATAAAGCACATGGAGAAAATGTTTTTTCTTCCCTCTGCAAGGGGGAAGGGTAAAATAAAACAAAGGGAAATCCCTGACACTTAGAGTTTTATTACTGTTCCCAGGCTGTGTTGATTCCTCCATGTCCCTAGGGTCCTGGGAAGCAGAACTGGATAGCCTGAAGCCTGGACCGACTGTCCCTGCACCCAAGAGGCCAGGCTCCCATAAAACGGCAGGCATCCGGGTTCCAGAGCCTAAGGGATGCAAATTATTTCTGTTCTATTGTGATTGGCACTTCAGGAGCAAAACTGAGGTGGGGGAGATTTATGAGATCTGCCCTCAGAGATAGAGCTGGGAGCAAGAATTCAATGGGGTTTCCAGTTTCCATTTTGGCAAAGTAAAAGGAGATGGAAAGAAAAGTAAGTTGAGTATTGAAGCCTCAGGAAAGTTTTGCATTTCTTTCAGCTATACGAGTCACTAATTTCTACTCAAAGGGTCCCAGAGTTGAACTGAACGTTAGAGAGCTCTCTCTGGGAGCTCACCCAAGAAATATTTCAAACTACAGAAGTACATCCTAGAATGTTCCAAATCACACAAAGCAGTCTGTTACCTCCTTGTGCTTGAAAACCACTTCATCCACATGTCCACATTTGGTCACCTATAGCGTGTTGCTGGGAGAGATACTGCGATGCCCACACAAAGCCAAGCTCTAAGATTCCTGCCTGTGTGAATCCCACAAAGCGGCAGAGAAGCAAAGCTGGTCAAATTGCCACACCAAAATTTATGATTTCTAGAATACATAAAGGGTATGATATTACAGTCCCTGGGAAATGCATAGGTTGTAGAGAAAAAAATCAAGGTGAGTATGCAAAGGTAAAACAGGGTGTCTGAAGATGAGATAGTACACTTTCAGGGACACATAAAAGCAGCATTGGTGTTTTATCATTTTTTATTAAAGAGTATGCAGCTTTCACTTTCACCAAATACTGCAACACAAGCCTTTAACAGTATACTACAATTACCATAACGCCCCCATAAAGCTAATCAAGACCGATGACTACCAATTTAATAAACATTTGCTAAGAGAATTATTCCAAGATCACATCTCTAGTGTACCTTGAACTAATTAAAAATTTAACTTGAGTTGAGAAAAAGTTCACTCCAGGCACTTTTATAGTGAAGACAAAGTACAAAGTTCTTTGCATGTCTTAACGCATTTTTAAAAATGAATGTCCTGAAGGAAACTTAATACCAGGAATGATTTTCAGGAGGCATAATTTAATTTTAACCTTCACATTTTATATCTGGGAAATGCTTAATGAATTCTGATTGAGATCAAAATATATATATGTACCAAGCTGTTCCACAAAAAGGAACAATGAAAAATTAGTATTCTTGGTCTAGTTGCTCAGGGTCATTTATGGTGATTAGTTGAGTTTGATTACTGTAATAGGAATAATCAGCAATCTAAAGAAGAATATTTTTCTAATCTTAAAAGTTTTTACAAATGAACTAAAATTTGCTCCTTCCTTCCTTCCTTCCTTCCTTCCTTCCCTCCCTCCCTCCCTCCCTCCCTCCCTCCTTCCTTCCTTTCTCCTCTTCTTCCTATCTACAAAAGCTTTCATTGAAACCTTGGCAAAGAGGAGACTAGGGTCAGGGCTATAATATAGCTGGTGTTGCAGTCAATATTAGTTCAGTACTAAGCACTGTATATTTCTCCTGAACCCCACAGAAGTAAACCCTGAACACAGAGCCAGGAATAAGCCTGGAGCACAACTAGTTTTGGCCAAAAAAACCAAATAATTAAATAGGGGAATGAAAAATATAATAAGTAATATCTGTTCTGACTAGTATTCTTCAAACGTTTTTTACCTGTGAACTGGCATCTGTCCTGCGCAATGACTCATTGGACTTGTAGTTACCATCAAGATAACCAGAGGTTTCCAGCCTTCCTTTACCTGTGATCTGGCAAAGGACTAGTGGTTGAACAGCACTTGATTTAGGCAATTTGGCCAACTCAGTATGACTCACATATAAAAAGAATTCGCTATGGTAACTAATGTTGTTGTCAAAGTCACTTTATCAAGGTCGTGTCCTTGAGTCACATGGTCCTCAGACATAGGAAGGAGATAGTTTAGATTCCATCTGGTACACTTTTGGTGCCACTGCTGAGAGAGGCTTTTTTTGGTCTGATCACTGAACTATTATCATTATCATTAAGGGTTGACACCAAGTACCATCAGTCTTTACAGAAAAAAGATTATTTTTATTTTGTACTTTTTGGAGGGGTTACACCCAGTGGTGCTCAGGGGTTATGCCTAACTCTGCACTCAGAAATTACTCCTGGTGGTGCTTGTTGTCTAGATAGGATATACTGCAAGACAAAGGTCCTATGGACTATAGTATCTCCCTGGACATCAGAGCAACATTGTTATCCCATCAATTAAGTTCCAACTCTTGGTTTCTAAATCTCAGGCTCTCTTACACCTCTTCATTCTTCAGCCTTTACCCATAATCTTCAGCCTTTATTCATGAGCAGTTTAGTGCACCATCAGCTGGGCAAACACAAGTGTCTAAATCTTACACATACTATGTAACTGCAAGGGAGCCAATGTGTATATATTAATATATACTGAAAATAGGCAATTTATTCTAAGTTTTAACAGACTGTTTTCACATGCACTTATCAGATACTCATTTTTCTACAGCAGCTCACCAGTTTGCACATTTTTCAACCAATTACCAATGAATCATAGTATAACTAAGCTCTCTTTTTGGCCTTTTCCTGCTGCTTGTCCATTAATCAGGCTTACTCTAGGTTACTTGTATTCTAAGCCAAATGCCTAGTATTCTTAGGTATTTTCAATATTTTCTAGAAGGTGTCCATGAAGAAGGTAATTCGGTTGGTACTCTGGGACTCCTTTAAGCTCATTTGGGTATTTATTCCATTCTCCCCATAATTCATCACTAACTAATTAACATAGCATTTTGGTCTTCTTTTCCTTTTCCATTCTCTCTCTATCCTAATTCCCACCTCAAAACTCACCCTTAATCACAGAAAAACAAAAGAGAACTTGACTTAAAATAAGAGAATATAAATTCTATTCTGTGAATGTTCACCCTAGTTATTATGGAATAAAAGAATGCATTTAATTGACAATCTCAACTGCCTATTACAATTTAATCTGGTTACATAATTTGTGAGGCTCGGTGCTAAATAAATGTGTGAACCCTTGTGCAAAGAATTAAGATTTATGTATGTGTATAAAACATTTATTTAACCAGGTATGGACCCATTCTCTCTTACTACTTACATCCACACAACTAACAAGCATGGAAACAAATCCTGCTTGCAGCCTCTGTCTTCTTACTCCCAGATTTGTGCTCAAATTTGATGGGGTAGAGGAATAACTTGAGGCATCAACCTGTAGACTTTCACATACAATAAATTTACAATGCTAGAAAAACACATTCCTAAACTCTTCAACACAACCATCTTATTTTTGACTATGTCTGTCAAAAATAGTCATTTGCAGTCTACATTCTTCAATGCTCCTGCTTTAGTCAGGCTCCAATTAAAAGAAAGCTCCCTGAACTGATCAAAATGCAAAATAGAAGCATTCCCCTCTTTCCCCCTCCCTCCGTCCCTTTGATATTGGAATAAAGTATGTTAATCTCAGTACACCTTTACTTTTATCATCCAGGTAATTATAAGGCTGTCAGAGATTCCCCTTTCTGGAAACCGTTGTTGAGCTTCCCCAAATTCACTCTGGGCATAACAGCCACTCAAATTATAGAGCAAATGGCAGCTTAATAAAAAATGAGAACAATTTTTAAGCAACAATTTATTCCAGCTTCTCAGGAGTCATCTGTTCCTTCTATTCATATCCACTGAAAAGGGAGGGTAAGGCTAAGTTCCTTCCATTGCGTTGTCTTGAGAAACTATTTGCTTCCTTCAATGCAAATGCGAGTGTATTTTTTGTTGCTATAATTACTATTCTGCTGAGTGTTTTCCAATTGGAACACATGATCAAAGATAAATTCACTTGATGCTCTAGGGATATATTAAGGCATTGAAACAGTGCCACTATTCTTTGTTTAATAATATCAATAGCGCATTATAGGAAGTATGTGGTGATACAAGAGGGTTACTAATGATATAAATATGAACTGTAAAGTAATAGTTTGGAATTCTTTTAGCCCTCACATAGAGCTTATCATAAATGATGGATGGATTTATCAACAGATACTTCATTTTGCTATGAACTTTAATATAGTCCAGATTTCTAAATATCAATATTAAAAAAGCAGTGAATTTTATAAATTATTGTTTGAAAAAAATTGCTAACTTGGCATTTAATCAGCAAATTGTAAGTCAAAAAATGCTATTTAATGATAACTGTATTAAGATATGGCTGTCTCTACTACATAGATGGCTATACACCATAGCACCAAAGCTAATGTGTAGTGAGTTTTATGCTTCATATATACTCACTCATATAATCTTTCTTATAACCCTATGAGGTAAGAAACTATTATTATACATATTGAGGGCAGGGAAGAAGGAGGCAGGGAACCTGCCAAGCAGTGCTCAGGACCACCAAGAGCCATTTGGAAATACTGTGACAACTGGCCCAATGTACACATTGCTTGCAAAGAAGGATGTGCTCTGTGGTCCCTAGTAAGGCACCATATTCACCTATCAATGCTAAGGGGCCTTTTGGGATATACCTGGTTCCACTCCATGGCCACGGAGTGCTGGGATCAAACTGGGGTAAGATGTCCTCACACACCCCACAGGACTGCTATTTCCCTGGCTTCTTTTATTATACCAATTTTACAGATGAAAAAACTGAAGTTCAGAATCACTGATAAACTGACCAAGATCGCATAGCAAACAAATCAAAGCATCAGTATTAAAAGAGTTCAACTCAAACATTTGCCCTCTTAAACTTTCCATATGCTATACTACTGCTCAGAGGGCAGAAGATAAATCTAAGCATTATATCATACCAAAACAACATAAAGCCCAGAAATGGAAAATTCTCCTAGTTTCATATCTTAATTATTTTACTTAATAGCAGTGAAGAGGTTTTAAAATATTAGTCATCCCACTAGACTTAGCATTTGAATTGAATACATAAACACTGTTAGTTGGGCTTTACATTATGTTCTACTCCAAAACAGCAATGAGTTGGTAAATAAGAATCACATAATTCAGGTTTAGAAACATATCTCCTTCAAAATAACTTGAATCATTTTATGCTAACATAAATACATTCACCAAAACAGGAAAGTTATTATAAGTTTTAATGAACTGTTTGCATGTGCAATTATAAATTATTTGTCTTCTACTGCAACTTACCAGCTTGCAGATTTTTCAACCAAATACCAAGTTGTGAAAGCAAACCGTTAGCTTGTTCTCATTTTCCAAGCTAGGGGTGCATCAAATCACCCTGAGGATTGGGGTCAGCTGCCTTGCCAGGGATTTGAATCTTGACAGAGAACAACTCCGTGGAAAGCAATTAAGTCTGACCAGCCATGATGGCCATTTAATGAGCCTCCATGTGGCAGAAGGGAGTTCACACTACCTGTCTCAAATAGGTTGTGATATGCCATAAAACTACAGTAATAAATAATTTAAATGCTGATATATCCCAGCAGAAAGACTTTCTCACTGACTGTGTAGTACCTGACTGTTCTGTCATAAATGGAAACACTGGTTTGGAACCTGCCTACTGATTGGTTCACCAAGAGAAGGGATATATAGCTCCTCTTTTTATGGGACAGAGTTAAAACACTGGTTAAGGGGAGGGTTTTCATGCTTGCACTTAACATCCATTTACTGGGCACAATGGACAGGCCCTGTCTCTTGTGTCAGGCAACTAAAAGGCCAAGCCCTGATTGAATTAATGGTGAGAAAGAGGTCCTATAATTACACAAGATATCACATATGATGCTATTTAGCCAGCAAAGCCGACTGGTTTCTAGAGATGGTAAATTAACCCAGTGGGAATTGGGGACTATTTCTACGCAAAAGATTTCTTTATTCATGAGAATAATTGGATATTGAAAAGCCATCATGCATTGTATCTTGATTTGAAACTGTCAACTGATAGGTAAAACGCCCACCTTTTCTGTCCCCCTCTCCCTTGGCCCTGTGTGTCTTTGCTCCGCCAATTATGGGTTCGCCTTGCTGGGTGATGCCCAAGACCCAGGACCCATGACACCTCCCAAATCACAGACGATGAGGCACAAACCCTCGGGCTTGAGAGGCCTGATCTGATCTTCGTTGTCCAAGCAGGTGATTAATGGGACCCCAGGAGAAAGGAAAATTATATATATATATATATATATATATATATATATATATATATATATATATATATATATATAAGGAGATAAAAAGAACAGTCCATCTTTAAGGTGAAAATGTGAGCATTAACTTTGAGGTGGCATCCTTGAGGATTTTTTTAATTACTCTTTTTTTTTCTACAGTTACTGCATTTTCTTTCTACATTCACATTCCAAATATATCATTTAGGAAAAAACACCATACAAATGCATTGGAAGTTCACAAGTTATGAGGTAATTGCATTAGCTCATAGAGAGAAAGGAAGTATGCACAAAATCCTGATTGGCATTTCTCTGTTTAAAAGGCATTATTTTCCAATACCTGAGCATGCCCAGAGGAGCTGTCTCTGAGCAGCTGTGAAACAGAACCTTTTTACTTCAGGGTTAGTGCAGGGAGCTCATTAGCACCAGCTCTACCCTCAGCTAAACAGCCTTGTTTGCATATTGAAGCAATAGAATGTGAAGGTGTTAAAAGGAGGAATTGCTGCCGCTACTCCTGACTGACATGTCTATCTGGGCTCTTGTGTTTACAAGAGAATAACGAAGCTGCCCCAAAGCCCCTACTGGGCCTGATTATTATGCAGAGGCTTCTTAGATTATGTATAATTGATATCCTTTTTCCCTCCAGCTAACCAATGGCAGCTCTCAAGAGTAATGCTAATTCTCCTGCATCTTACCATCCAAGCAAACACTGGAAATTGCTATCTTTCTCACTGCTTAATAATTTTTAAAGACCCAAAAAGTGACATTTACGTTTTTAGAAGCACAATGACTGTGAGGTTGGTATGGGTTTACTACTTAATAACAATCATTGAATCAAACAGTTGAGAGACAGTATTCAGAACTTGCTTAGCCTCTGCAAATGTGTGTGTGTGTGTGTGTGTGTGTGTGTGATGTGTTTGATAGAAATATACTGAACAACAATCACTCTTTCTTTAAGATAAACTATTGCCTCTAATAAATACCCTTTTTTGGGACTGAAGGAAGGAGTAAATCTCTCAAACTAGTGACCCCTGTCCACTAGAATCCCTGCTGGCATTTGAAATGCTTTGAAGAGAGCCACTGTTACCTGTAATTTCCACACATATCTGTACCACCTTAGCACCATGTTTTAGTTGTATGTTTTTTATTTGTGCTTTAAATCTTAGCAGTTAATTTTGAGGAGATGCAGGATAAAATTTCACATCATTAGATGAAGGGCTGAGGGTTTGGCATGGTTGCATCTGTATAGACTATTGACTGCTCAGAATAGAGAAACGAAGGGAAAACAGATTGGTAGTACAAAGCCCCCCCATACACTTCACGGAGATAGATCACTCATTCTCCAATGAAAATCAGAACCTCAACCTCTTGTAAGCATAGGTACCAGTATTCCACATGAAAATTGGAGCATATCAATTTAAACCTGCTACCAAAAGATAATATGGTCACCACTTCAGCTGAAGGACAGTCTCTAGCATAATTATGGTCCTTAGGGAAGTGCCCTAATGACAGAAGACCTTCCACCCATGTAATAATTGTAGACACAACTCCAGATCTAATGCAACAAGGGAGTTGAATTCAAACTGAGGACTCATTCATTTTACAAATTTCATTGAACAAATATTAAATGACAAAAATAGCCCAGAAGTTAATTGTGAGCAAAACTGAGTTTCTGCCTCATTGATCTCACTGAGCATTTATTAAATTTTTTTTCACATGCAATTCCTTTCTGTCCAAGAAACGTATCTCAGCACAGCACTGCCAGAAATACCTCTGTTCCATGACACAATAGATGCTAATTTTTTTTTTTTTGCTTTTTTGGGTCACACCCGCGATGCTCAGGGGTCACTCCTGGCTCTGCACTCAGGAATTACTCCTGGCAGTACTCGGGGGACCACATGGGATGCTGGGGATGGAACCTGGGCTGGCATGGGCTGGCCGCATGCAAGGCAAACGTCCTACCTGCTGGGCTATTACTCCGGCCCCATAAATTAATTTCTGACTGTTGCATGTTCATAACCCTTTTATTTGTCGCCAATTTTCTGTGAACTGCCCCCCACCACAGTCAATTATGCTATCCCATAAAGGCTCACAATCACATATTTAAGAAGATAGAGTCTCTAAAGCAGCATTTCTCAACTTGGTGGGAGAAGGTCACAATGTCTCTGCAGGTCCCCAGGATATTCCAAGGGGCTGTAGTAAAATTTGTTTAAATGGACCATGAGATTAGGATCCAATCAGCAGCAGGGGAATGTAACATAAAGGAAACAAGGTCAGAAGTGCACCATAGTTGAAAAATATCAAAAAAAATCCTACTCTTGAGAAGGAAAAAAAGCAATTCAACGAACTAGAATAAATGGTATTATCAACCACATACAGACACAGGTTGCTTAGGGAGAATACTGAGATTAAGTTTTGGAATCCATTCAACTTGCTTGGTCCATTCACTTGACCACTTGACATCCCGTTATTCATCAATTTGCTCGATGGGTGCCAGTAACATTTCCATTTGACCCTATCACCTGCCAGTGTAGACCAATGGCATCTGCTTGCTTCTGGAATCTGAAGAGCCTTAAACGGTTTTGTTCAGGGTCTTGATGAAGAAGTCTGACCATCTTGTAGGTGGGTGGCCACGTGATCTTTTGACGTCCCTTGGGATCCAGTCGGTAAAGGCTCTAGAACAGCGGTCATCTCCAAATCACAATACATGTCCAGCCCATCTGATGTTCGATGCCTTGGCAAAGGAGACAGCGTCCCTGACTCTAGAACAGCGACAGAGGTTAGAACTCCGGATTCCTTCTCTCACTTAAGTGAGGCATGATATTACAAGCATAACTCTTTCGATTCCTCTCTGGGAGACCCGAATAGCATTCTCATCCTGCTTTCGTAGGGCCCAGGTCTCAGAGGCGTATGTTAATGCAGGGAGAACAGTGGAGTTAAAGAGATGTGCCCGGAGCCGGAGGTTCTTTGTCCTTTTAGCTATTTCTTCGATGTCTTTGAAGGCATTCCATGCTGATCTCTTCCTCCTGCACAGCTCAGGTTTTAGGTCATTCATCATGTTGACTTCTTGACCTAGGTACACAAAACTGCTGCATTCAGAGATGTTTGTTCCATTGAGAGTGAATGGGGCCTCTGGAACTAGTTCATTTCTCATGAATATAGTTTTGCTGAGATTCAGCTCTAGATCTATCTTTCCACATTCTTGGTCAAAGTCAGCCAGCATTTGTGCCGCCTGGCTAATGTTTGGTATTACTAGAATGATGTCATCAGTGAAGCATAGGTGGTGTAGTTGCTGACTGTCTATCTTCCCTCCCATTCCTTCCCATTCTAATTGTCAAATGATGTTCTCAAGGGTGGCACTGAAGAGTTTTGGTGAAATGGTATCACCCTGCCAAACCCCTCTTTTGGCGTCAATGATCACTTCCCTTGTAGAATGGTGAGATTCTGGTGGTGAATCCATAATACAGCTTATGAAGGATCTCGATGTATTGGGTTTGAACACCCTGTTTGGCTAGAGCTTTGATGACTATTTCAGTCTCCACAGAATCAAAGGCTTTCTTTAAATCAATGACCGTGAAACAGTGGCATCTGGAACTTCCTATGAACTTTAATGAGCTTGATTATCCCGTGTGGATATGGTCGTTTGTGCTGAATCCTTTTTGGAAGCCAGCTTGCTCGCATGGTTGTCCTTCATCTAATGTTCTACCAATCCTGTTGCGTATGACTCGAGTGAACATCTTGTAGATGATGGAAAACAGGCAGATGGGGCAATAGTTGCCAATGTTGTGGATGTCTTCCTTCTTGAACAGTAGAACTGTCCTGCTGGTTTTCCATTGGGAACTCACCGTGCATTCAGACAGGTAGCTTGTGAAGAGCCGAGCCAGTGTATTGATGAGTACGGACGGCAGATCCTTCAGGTGTTCTGGTCTGACTTTGTCTGGGCCTGGTGCTGTTCCCTTCTTTACCGACTAAATGGCATGTTGGATTTCAGAAGAGAGTACATTGGGAATGACATATCCATCCTGCAGAATTTGGTATGTGGGCAGGTGGACGTGGCTATTAAAGAAATCTGAGTAGAAGTCATAGATGATCTTCTCCATGCCTTTCTGGAAGATGTGATAGATCCATCAGGACATCGGATGCTGATGTAAAAAATTTTCATGTTCAAATTTTTACTGTAAACCAGGAGATCTAGAAGATCAACATTGTCCACGACTTTTTTAAGAGACTAAATCTATATAAAATGATCAAAGAGTCATTCCCATAAACCACCTCCAGCACCATTTAAGCTTTTACACTGACCATGATCCAGAAACTCAAAAATAAATCTCAAGAAATATCAACAAGATGAGGATGTTATTTCTGGACTTCTACACTAGGCTGAATCATCCAAGCTACTCCAGAGGGAGGCCAGTGAGCCCTACACCTTCCCAAACAAAAGTCCAGTCAGCTGAAAAACTTGATACACCACAATCACTGCCATACTTTCTGCTTAGAGCGAGGCACCATCCAGAAATTAAATCTGTTTGAAAACTCAGGTATGAAGGTTTGTGACTGAAATCTTCAGATTTTCATGGAGTCGGGGATAGGTTACATCCCCACCATTTCCCTGTGCTTCCTGAAAATGTGGCAGTCACATACAGGCCTCAGAACATCACCCAATTAAAAATTTAACTCCAGGGCCAGAGCAATAATACCTTGCACGCAGCCAACCCAGGTTTGATCCCCAGCATCCCATATGGTCACCTGAGCACTGCCGGAGTAATTCCTGAGTGCAGAGCCAGGAGGAACCCTGAGCATTACTGGGTGTGACCCAGAAAGCAAATAAATAATAAATAAGTAAATAAATAAATGGGTAGATACATAAATAAATTTCACTCCACCTTTTTCTCCCTGTTAAAAATTTTGTACTTCCTGGACAACTCAAGCTCCACAACACTGATAAACTAAGAATTGCACACTAAATTGAATGGAATGTAATGTAGAATGCATCCAATCTCTATTAACAAAATTTCAAAACAAAGGCTTAACTTGAAACAGCATATTGGTAATATATTATACGAGCTTAATAGCTTCACAGTGATATGCACAATCTTTACTAACTTTCTTTTGAAGAAACATTTTTTGATCATTCTTTTAGCAAATTATAATAAGCAATATAAAATAAATTACTGAGGGTCTGTTCTGGGGGCAGATTAAGAGGTGGTTGGGAAAATTGGAGATAATGGTGATAGGAAGGTGCAACGGTGGTGGGATTGATGTTGGTATAGTGAATGTCTAACAAATAGTCACTAACAACTTTGTAAATACACTTAATGTAAGGCGTAATGAGAAAATTACATTAACGTCACATTTAAAATTTAAAAGAAAAGAAAGAAAATGATCAAAGACATAAGAAAAAGCACAACTGATCAAAACTCAGCATGGATCAAACTACCAGATTCCCGGTACAATGGAAGTTCTCTTCAGAGGTGTACTATATACCTACAAAGACCTCTTAGCCCTTTAATTACTCTTTATAGGCTCTGCATACACATTATTCCACTGTTTTAGACTCCTTTGTATTTCAGTTGTCCCTTACACTGTTTTGGAGAACAATGATATCCACATGAAGAAAGATGCAAAGTAGAGTTGTTTCAGTTTTTTTTTCCCCTTTGGAGGCCATATTTGCTTATACTCAGGAATTGTTCTTGGTCAGGCAGAGGAACTATATGTGGTAAGGGGATTGAACCGGTTGCGGCTCTACTGTATCTCTAGTCCCCTCCAATTAATTTTTGTCCCCACCACTAATGACAAGAGTCTACTATCAAAGAATTGAGTGTAAGGTATAAGGTTGCTCAATTCAAATGCATTATGCAGTAAATAAAAATCATTAAAAATACCATTCTAGGGGCTGGTGCAATAGTAGAGCAGGTAGGGCATTTTCCCTGCATGTGCCTACCCAGGTTCAATCCCTGGCATCCCCCTATGGTCCCCAAGCACCACCAGGAGTAATTCTTAGTGCAAAGCCATGAGTAACTCCCTGAGCATTGCCGGTGTGACTCAGAAAGTCAAAAACAAAAACAAAAACAATCTATTTGGGGGGTGGGCTCAGGAGGGCAATGAGATAGTACAACAGGTAAGGTACTTGGCTTACACACAATGGACCCAGTTTCCATCCCTAGCACTCCATATAGTCCACTAAGCACACCAGTAATGATTTCTGATCACACAGCCATGAGAAATCCTTGAACAAACCTGAGTGTGACCCCCCAAATAAACAAATTAACAATAATTCTACTTTTATTACAAAAAATACTTTTTACTAAATGATAAAACACCCTGATTTCTTATTCTTAACCTTTGAAATTTAAGACTAAAATAAACCTTCTGTATTAGATATTACAAATATGCATTTAAAAAAACCAGCTCTTTTTTTGCTTTGAATCGGACTATTATGAACACAATCCTTTACTAGAGTGGTATTTGTTCCACTCCTAATGCTGAAACTTAGAGCAACTAGGTCTACCATTGGCCTTAGGGTGAGGCCAGAGTCAAGGCAAAACTCTTTGAAATTACAAGGAGAAGCAGGTCAGACCTTGACTAGGTTTCCCTCTGTCAAAGCACATTCCTTTTCCAGGATTCCCTCCAGGGAACAAAGGGAAAAAAGAGAGAAGCCTCAAGTCAGCAAGCTGCTTAGTTGCCAGTTTTTACCAATATCTAACATCTGCAGTTTCTTTTTCTCCTAAAACCCAGCAGCCAAGCTACAGACGACACAAAATCCCAGCAAAGCTAGAAAGCTAAAGCCTTTGAGAAAACAGCTTACTCTGTATGTCAGTGTTTGTCATTTGTCTTCTTTAGACAATGGTCAATGGCTGTAACTCCATATCCCATGAACACCAAAGTCTTTGTTTCCTTTCCTGCATTTTAGATATTCCTCTCTTTGAATGAACTTCTTTAAGACTCAGATCAATGGATGTTCCATTATGCATCTTGCATTTTTAAGATTTTTTTTTGTCTAGGTTTTCTTCCAGATCTGTTCTCTCCAGTTAGCTTCAAAAAATTAGACAGATTGTCCCTGTTAAAAGAAATTTTAAAAATAATTAAATAATCACCCACATGAAAGCTTCTGTCTGGTCTCTCTCTTCATTATGTTAGGCTGAGAATACAAAAGTCCTTCTCTTTTCATTGTTGTGACTAACAAAATGTGATTTTCAAGTTCAGACAAACCTGTGTTAGCAGGTCACTTTGGAGTTTCTCCACAGTATCTCTTTCCCTAAAAGATAGTTTGTAGAAAGGAAAGGAAGGAGAAGTTTGCCTCTATTTTAATTAAACAGAAACAGTGAGATACATTTCCTATTTTGTGCAAACTGTGTGCAAATTGTCCTACATGGGGATTCCTTGCAGAACGAATAACTTAATCAACAGTGAGGAAGCCACTCTTCTTTGTATGGCTAAGATAAAAGAAAACAGGGAAGACTGTAAGACAGTTGTGGCTTTATCAAGACAGTTCAGAGTGAAAATACCTATAAAATGCCAGAACTTCTTATAAAGTAGGATTGAAGAAATTTCCACTTTATAGGTATGTTCAATCACTGAGAGAGACTGTCACAAACAACGTGAAATTGAGGGGCCAGAGCAAGAGTCCAGCAACTAGGACATTTGCCTTTCATGCGGCTGACTCGGTTCAGTCCCTGGCATTTCATTTGGTCCCCTGAGCACTGCAAGGAGTAATTCCTGAGTGTAGAGCCAGGAGTAATCCCTGAGTGTCGCTGGGTGACCCCCCAAAAAAGTGAAATTAAAATGCGTGCACAGAGATAATTCTAAATTAGATAATTCTAGATTAGAATCAACTTCATGGTTTTGAAGTAATTAATGAAAAAGAGAGTATTAAATTGACTTTCATAGTATCAATAATAATAGCTATTATTATATATTATAATATGTTATATTATAATATTATATAATATAATGTATATTATAATACAATATATTATAATAATATATACATCAATAATATATAAATTAAGCAAAATTATTAGGTATAGAAAAGATTTAAAGGACTTGTTTTACATGCGGCCCCTGTCCAATGCCCAGTCCCTCTTGTGGTCCCCCAAACACTGCCAGGAGTGATGCCTGAGCAGTGTCAGAAGTAATCCCTGAGCATGCCTGTATGGCCCCAAACAAAACATAAGTAAATAAGCAAAATCACTTGATCACTTGACATCCCGTTATTCATCGATTAGCTCGAGCGGGCGCCAGTAACATTTCCATTTGACCCTATCATGTGCCAGTGTGGCCCAATGGCATCTGGTTGCTTCAGTAATACGAAGCACCAGATGCCATAGGGCTACACTGGTTTGAGGCTCTTCATATTCCTAAATAAGCAAAATACATTAATTCAAGAAATAAAATGTAGAAAAAACAAATCACCTGACACAACAAACCTGAATAAATTTGATTGACAACCAATCAATATTTAAGGTTTTAGAAGAATCGCACAGTAAATTTCCATCACAAAATCTAGGTAAGTGCTGATTACAAAGTTGTACATTATTAAAATATTTCTTCGGCACTATACAATCTGTGCCACAAGTTTCAGAATTGACTTTCAACATAATTGAATATTATAGAATGACAATATAAGCAAAATTACTCAAATCAGTGTTATCAATTGGGTATCATTTGTCACCCAGAGACATTTTGGCAAAAATATTTCTGTATGTTACAACTGGGGTAAGAGCTTATCATAAGTGCATAGACACCCAAAATGCTGTAAAATATCCAATAATGCAAAGAACAGTCCTTCCCAACAGTTATCCAGCTAAATATCAATAAGAAATTTTATAAGTACCTAATAAAAAATTCTGTTTTTTATGAAGAATGAAGAAAATGCATGGCATCCACAAAAAGTACCATGCTTATAATATCATTTTTTGAGAAAACATTAAACAGGAAAGAGGGTTCATAGTTCTTTGCAATGAATAGTTTGAGCACAAACTGTCTTAAACACTGATATTACTATACAAATAGATATGAATGCTCACATAAACCAAGCAAAGATAAATGAGTCCCCAAAGCAGAGCAGGTTATAGTCACCATGAAATCTTTCAACTGAGAAAACTAATTACACGTTCTTAGTGTATCATGCAGCAACATTTTTGACTAGATTAAAGGGAGTAGTCCTCAATGAAAAAAAAATTCACTATAGCCAATGATGTTCTCTAGAGCTAATGATTCTAATTCCATCTGCATATGAAAGGTTGTGAAATTAGGACATTGATGACTCTACCATGGACCATCTTCAGGGAAAAGTCTCAAGCTAATCTAATGATTATTAGTGGAAAAGAGTTTATTCACTTCTACTAACTTATATTAGAATCACTTCATCTCATCTCCCAAGTCCTTGGTCAACTTTTTATTTTTTTAAATTGGATATTTTACAGTCCTACAAGAGAGACAATTGCTGCTCTCACAATTACCACAAACTATTTCAAGATTTATTGAATTGAAATTCTTCAATAAAAATAATTTATACCTACCTGGCAGGGAGATACAATGATCATCAAAAATAATTTAAGTGTAAAATATGTATCATTATATAGTCATTAAAGAAAACCATTCATTTGTTTGCAGCAATAATCACCAACCGTTTGTCCTGTTTTCATTTACCATAGTGTCTGCACTGTATTTTATAGGACACCCAAGGATACATCACAAAAGTGCTAAATATATTGATAAGTCAATTGCTTTATTTTTCAAGTCCCAGAAGTAATAGAAGAGGCAAGCAAGAGAGCAAGCTGAGTTATTCTCCCAGAATATATTCTGCATTGCATTGGGAAAAAAACCTGAAGTATAAAGTAAGGGGTGTTTTATGATATCCTCTAAGTTATAACATGCCCCTAAAGCAGAAACTAAGGAACCAGAAAGAAACTGTTTTATTTCGGTGGGATTGTAACATAAAGCCAAGTGTCCACACAATTGATAAATGATATCCCAGCCATCCTGTTTGGTGGATTTCAGCCAGTTGTTATCTGTTCTACTATTTCTAAATATTAACTGCCTCTAAAATTCAATAAGAGAAAACTAAAGAACTAACCAGGGGTGAATAACAATGTTTTACTCACATGATCACAACCCTCAGTTTTTCTGAATTCCATTCCATTTTTACAAACACAGCATCATGTTATTCATGAGGCCAGAAAGGTTTCATAACACCAACTATGAGAATTTCCACATCTATGAAGACCGTTGTTAGTCATATTATGATGATGGTTTATTAGAAGTCACAGTTGTCTTATGTTCTAAAATTATATAAAGTATAAACATATTTTAAAAAATCCCACATGCCAGAATAATAGTATAGCAAGTAGGACACTTGCCTTGCGTGTGGCTGACCCAGGTTCAATCCTCAACACCCCATATGGTCTCCCAAGCTCCATCAGGAAGGATACCTGTGTGCAGAGCCAGAACTTAGCCCTGAGTACCACTGGATGAGGCCACCTAAGACAAAGAAAAACATCAATGTAAATATATAAATAAATAAATAAATAAATAAATAGCATCCCACTTGAGCACTAATATTAGAGTCTTTCATGTGGTCAGAATACTTAATGGTATACAGAAGTTTGACTTTTGGTAACAGTTGGCTTTATCCAAATTTTATGACTGACCAAGAATTCTTAAGAACACTAGGTTTCTATAGTATATTTCTAAAATATGTTGTCTTATTAGATAAAATAAGATAAGAAATTGTGATTCTTTTTCAAATTATAAAAAGAAATGTCTCTTCTTTTTGGTAACACTCAACTAATTCCTTATAAAATGATCTTACTTTTTTTCTCATAATATATATGACTACCAAATAGATTCATCTCATATTTTTGGGGTCACACCCGGCGATGCTCAGGGGTTTCTCTTGGCTCTGCACTCAGGAATTACTCCTGACAGTGCTCGGGGACCATATGGGATGCCGGGGATCAAACCCGGACCAGCAGGGGCTGGCCGTGTGCAAAGCAAATGCCCTACCCGCTGGGCAATCGCTCCAGCCCCAGATTCACCTCTTATCTTCATCTGAACATTTTACCTCAGAGGTAAAAGGTGTTAGAATTGGTATTAATTTGGATTCCCTAACTCCTGATCATTTAAAACCAAGTCATTGGTAATTTGTAGTCACCACAATAATACTTTGGAAATGAATATAAGATAAACCCTAGCGGTTAAATGTGTTACGGGATTTCATTTCTTTTCCAGAAAAAAATAATTTGGCCATATGTGGCATGCTCTGGGGTTGAATCTTGGCTCTGTGCACAGGGTTCTCTCCTAGCTGCACTTAGGGAACCATTCAGTGTCAGAGACCAAACCCATACCTCCCAAATGAAAAGCAAGCACCCACTCATCTATCTCTCTAGTCCCTAAGATCTCTCTCCTTGTTGTTCTTATTGATGTTATTTCTGGCATCTTAATTTAGCAAATTTGGCTCAATAACTCCCAGGCAAAAAGTTCGGTATATTTTTTAAAAGAACAAAAAACAAGAAGAGGAAGAAGGAGGAGGAGGAGAAGGAGAAGGAGGAAGAGGAGGAGGAGGAAGAGGATGGAGGAGGAGGAGGAGAAAGAAGAAGAAGGAGAAGGAGGAGAAGAAGAAGGAGGAGGAGGAGGAGGAGGAGGAAGGAGGAGAAAGGAGGAGGAAGGAGGGGGAAGGAGGAGGCAGGAGGAGGAAGGAGGAGGAAGGAGGAGGAAGGAGGAGGAAGGAGAAGAAGAAGAAAGAAGAAGAAAGAAAGAAGAAGAAGAAGAAGAAAGAAGGAAGAAGCAGAAGCAGAAGAAAGAAGAAGAAGGAGGAGGAGGAGGAGGAGAAGGGGAAGAGGAGGAGGAGGAGGGGAGAAAGAAGAAGAAGGAGAAGGAGGAGAAGGAGAAGAAGAAGGAGGAGGAGGAAGGAGGAGGAGGAAGGAGGAGGAAGGAGGAGGAGGAGGGAGGAAGAAGGGGGAAAGAGGAGGAAGGAGAAGGAAGGAGGAGGAGGGAGGACGAAGGAGGAGGAAGGAGGAGAAAGGAGGAGGAAGGAGGAGAAAGGAGGGGTGAAGGAGGAAGGAGGAGGAAGGAGGAGGAAGGAAGAGGAAGGAGGAGGAAAGGAGGAGGAAGGAGAAGAAGAAAAAAGAAGAAAGAAGAAGAAAGAGGAAGGAAGAAGAAGCAGAAGGAAGAAGAAGAAGAAGAAGAAGGAAGAAGAAGAGGAAGAAGACGAAGAAGAGGAAGAAGAAGAAGAAGAAGAAGAAGAAGAAGAAGAAGAAGAAAGAAAGAAAGAAAGAAAGAAAGAAAGAAAGAAAAGAAAGAAAAAAAGAAAGAAAGAAAGAAAGAAAGAAAGAAAGAAAGAAAGAAAGAAAGAAAGAAAGAAAGAAAGAAAGAAAGAAAGAAAGAAAGAAAGAAGAAGAAAACAAAACCAAACAGTGTTGGCATCTATGGAGATAAAATGAGAACTTTATCGCTGCAGGTGAGAAGATCTATGGTCTCAATCTCTTTAGAAAAAAATTGTGGACAATACTCAAAGAACTTAGCACTGAACTTCCATATAATGCAGCAATTCCATCTCTTGACATCTACCCCAAAGGCCCCAAAACACTATCTCAAAAATACACTCATGATCCTATATATTCATTGCAGCATTATTCACAGTAGCCAAGATCTGAAAACAGCATGAGTGTCTCTGAACAGATGACTAGATAAACAAACCATGGTGTATATACAGTGCACCATAGATTGACACTCTACTACAAGAAAAATAAAATCATACCACTTGCTACCATATAGATAGAACTGGAGGTATGCTAAGTGAAACCAGCAAAACAATGTAATATGGGAATGACAAGAGATGGAAAATAGTAGATGCTGAGAACTGATTTATAGAACTTCGCTAACTGATGTTGGGGTAGGGAAGATCTGAGACAATGGTGGAGGAAAGCAGACAGCTCTGGTGGAGGGTAAATTGCTGGAAATTTGTCTACATGAAACCTTATCATTACAGTACTAATATTGTAAATTGTGGTGCTTTGAGTTAAAAAAAATTAGTTGTGAACCAGAGCAATATCTCAAAGGTCAAATTCCATGCCTAACACCACATGGACTCTCCAGCACTTTTGGGAGTGACTCCACAGTACAGAGCTAGAAGTAGCCTCCAAATACCTACAGCTGTTGTCCCCAGACAAAAAACAAAACAGAGCAGGGCACTGAGTGCTCATACGTATTTCAGAGATTACAAAACAATTTTTTCTTTTCATAAAGAAGAGCTGGCATTTGGAGATGCAACAAGACTTGCAGGAAGCACTCTGCCTAGCCAGTAGTGCAGCTAAGGTTCTGGTGCCAACCTGATATCCCAGACCAGTTCCAGGATTGTTCTTTTGCCTTCCAGATCCTGCATTCTTGTCTTATAGCCCTAGCAGTTTTGTAAAGGCGGATCCCCCAACCCCAGAGAATACCAAAACCCCTAAATGCCCAAGAAACACAGGGGGTTGTTTAGAAAGGAAGAGTGCAAAGTGAGGTTCCCTCCCTTGATGAATGGAGTTAGCTGTGGACTGGGAAAAGCAAGCAAGAATCTGCCTAACTCTGCCAGGCAGCAGGGAGGAGAACCAGGTTTTTGCACAAAGCTGGGCTGTGACAGATCCATGCTCACCTCTCAGGGAACGCTGTCTGATCCATCCGTAATGAGTGACAGCTGTGACAGGTGTAAATACCCTTGTGTTGTAAATTTCATGAAAGCAATACACCTGGGCCATCTGGCTCAACACAGCAGCCTGCTGTGAGCTCCTCCTAGACACTCCAACTGCTGGGGAAACACAATGCAGAGCCCACGCCGCCAGGGAAAGAAAGACCAGCAAACAGAGCCCCTGGGTTTGGAGCAATGCTTGACAGCAGTGACTGCTCAGGTGTGTGTTTCTAACTTGCATTCATTCATTTAATCATCAGCCTGGCTCTCTTTCTTTGACAATAGCATTATTGAACTGATAATGACACAGACCGACAGAAGCTCTATTGCTGGCTCTGGGTCCTGAGTTCAGCAGCAGCAGCCCCATGATTTAAACCTAGCTCTCCTGACTCGTGCTCCAGATTTTTATGACTGTGCAAAACATGTTTATCCTTTGTTTCCTCCCTGTGTTCTTCTCCAAAAGGGGATAAGAAGTTTTATTCATGTACGAAAAAATCAAGGATCTGTAAACTCTCTAACCAGAAAGTCTAAGCAGAACATTTTCTTCACCTTTTTAGAGTCTGCTGTGGGGCAGACATAACAGTTAAACAGCTGGAAGAATCACTTTATGACTCATCACAGCTGTACTTTTTTTTTGGCTTGGCATTGGCTGTTTGGATTAAAACATGGAAAATGTAATAAAATCTTTTAAATAGATGAGTGAAAAAAATTACAACAGAAGCTGAATTCTAAAATGCATTGAGATATGATGACAGACAAAAGCCATCCCAGATGTTAAGTATAGTGGGGTGTTACAGTGCATCTGTTGGGGGGTCGGGGGGTCCCTGAACCCATTCAGCACAACCAAACATCACCCAACCTTGACAAATTCTGCCCATGTGTGCACCCATCAGTCTCAGTTTATCTGTGTGTTATGAAGCCATGAATCAGATGTTTCAGCAGAACACTGCTTTAGAAAAGGAAGCTCTGACTACAAGTTCTTCCACATGCACACATGCACACACACACACACACACACACACATCAACATCTGCCTGGCATTAGGAAGCAATTTTAAGCCATATATAAGAACCTACGAATAAAGGATAATTTTGAAATGCACAATGTTTAAAGA
Source organism: Cryptotis parvus (assembly GCA_021461705.1). NCBI lineage: Eukaryota > Metazoa > Chordata > Mammalia > Eulipotyphla > Soricidae > Cryptotis > Cryptotis parvus. Next base: position 177,879 of record JAJIBD010003260.1, on the reverse strand, counting down.
GCACTCCAGAAAAGATCTTTTTAAGGTCACTAGCACTCCAGATACCATTTTACCTTTCAGACAATGACAACATCCACATCTGTGCGCGTCCAGTCACAATTGACCTTTGCAAATGAGACTGCTAGTTAGTGGTGCTTAATGTTACTTCTCTTTTCCTGTCCATCTCTGTTTTACCCTGTATCTCTCAGCTGCCTGAAGAAGACTGGTTGTCATCACCAGGATGGCTCCACCCAGTCACAGAGTCACAGAGCCAATCCTGCCCAAGTCTTTTAAAACACTATAGCCTGCTCCAACCCGTGGGGGGTTTGAAGGTTTTAAAAAGATGCCTCATTATTTCAGGAATTTATGATCCAAAATGACTCTCCTCTACCTGCCTATTAACCTGGGTATCAGTTATCTTTGCTAAATAAAAAACTTTTCCACAACTTAATGCTGAAAAATAACCACCCATTTGTCTGATCACAAATTGAATGGCTCCTGGTGAGCTTGTGTCGGTTAATGGACAGTTTTGATCATTTGTGTTTCTGGGCTCCTTTATGAACTTTCAGTCATTTAACAGGTCTTATTTATTCCAGTGGTTCCCATTCCTGTGCCTGGTTACTCCCGAGGTGGTCAGTGAGGGCACTTTGGTTCTCTTTTGTCTAACCACTCATTCTCCAGTTGGCTAGACAGGGCATTTTGTTTTTGTTTTTATTTGCTGTTTGTTTTTTTTTTCACTAGGACAAAAAGCATTCTAAAAAGGCCAGGATAAAAACTCTAAGTGTCCTTAAATCCCTTCATGGAGGTCATGCAATGTAATTTTCACTGTGTTCTACTGTGCAGAGCAAGTCTCAATGTCACTCCATATTTCACTGGGGTGAGGATAATAGATTCTTCATGTCTTAGTTCTCTACAACTTGCTTATAACATCTAGCAATAGTCTCTGTGATATATAGCCATATCCTTTAACCAAAACTATTTTCTGATGGACACTGGTTAATATGCCAAATCTAAAATCCTGTCCTAAGTCACAGTCCCTTAGATTCAGCATTCTGATATCCCTCAGAGATGAGTGGCACCCCTCAACCCTAATTAGAACCTTGTTCCAAACATAAAAATGTTCCAGGTCTGGCAAGAGGCTCTTGTGGGTTCTATCTCATTCATAAAATGCTAAGATGTCAAATTCTTTTCTTCTATTTTTTTTTCTTTCGGGTCACACCTGGTGATGCTCAGTGGTTACTCCTGGCAGTGCTGGGGACCATATGGGATGCTGAGGATCAAATCTAGGCCTGCGTGCAAGGCAAATGCCCTACCCAATGTGCTATCGCTCTTGCCCCTAAGATGCCAAATTCTTGACAAGATCATTTCTTCAATAAATATTACTGGATTTGTGGTATGTATCACTGGAATCCATGTACTTGAAGAGTATCTGATCTTTTCTGTATCACTAAAATCCATGTACTTGAAGAGTCTTTGACCTTTTTGAAAAGACAAATGTGTGCACAGGCAATTTGCATTGTAATATAATAACTATGTACATGAATAGAATGACTTTATGATAGGCAGCAAGAGTTATGGGGAATTTGAACAAAGATGGGATATTTACATCTGACTCTAAAAGATAATTAAGAGTTTTTAAGTTGATATGGTAGAGCAAAGAATTCCAGGTGAAAGAAACCATTGATTGCAGCAAGTAGTTCCATTATGTTAAGCAAAACTAAGTCCCAGCAACCATGCAATAAAGTTAGGGAGAGGATGTCATATGGGAAACAACTAAGATGAGGGTTTTGTCACATTTTTACACTGCAGGCTAGAATCCAGAACCTAGCTATTCTCAGACTTGTTAATTGTCAAAATAACAAGATTGTCAGCTAGACCACAGAATCAGAGGAGCCTGTGAACCTGGGTTTTGAGGTGTTAAAATCTACCCCAATTCCTTTGATGACCAGCAAGTTCTATCGTTATTATTTCAATAAAACAGCAATTTATACATGAATATTTTCATAAATTTTGTTATATATTTAATGTATTTCTGTGTCTTCAAATGCTTACTATTAAAATTATAGCAATCTTGTGTTGGCACAAAACAATTTGCAGTGCATAATAAATATATTTGTTATATTTTATTATAATATTAATAAAAAGAATAATAACAAAATTAGCATTTATTTATGCTAATTTTAAATAGCTATAGAATTACCTATATTAACCTTTAAGTAAGGCACATGTTAATAAAAATTATTCAAATAAGGGTATAATAAATTCAAATCATTAAAATAGTTTATTGCATATTGATATTTTTAATTATTTTTGATTAGCAGTTTGACATTTGACAGTTTTTTAAATTTTTGTTTTAGGCACTGTGATTTACAACATTGTCAGTGATAGTGCTTTTGCACATAATGTTCCAGCATTATACCCCTCCACCAGTATGTGTGTTTCCTTCTACCACTGTCAACCCTCCTAACCAAGCCACCACCTACCCAAGATTTCTGCTTCAGTTCTGTAGACCAGTTCTACCCTCATTCTCCAGTAGAACAAAGCAACATTTTGTGTTGCTTTGGGCCATTTGCTATTCCCTTGCTATGCTTCTTTAATTCCATATAGGAGAGAGATAATTCTGTATCTGTTCTCCTCTGTCTAACTTCACTCAGCATGATATTCTCAGTTTCATTCACCTGGCAGCAAATTATATGGTTTTGCTTTTCTTATAGTTGAGTCTCTCTCTCTCTCTCTCTCTCTCTCTCTCTCTCTCTCTCTCTACATGAACATGGGGGCAGAGCTGCTACTGGCTCTCCCTGTGACCAGCTGCTCACCGAGGTGCGCGGGAGGGATGGTGTGTTCTAGCCCTGGCCCACCACCCCAGCAGAGCCTCGCAACAAGCCAGACGACCCCCATTCCATGAGGGCCTCCATTTTCCACATCCGACTTCTCCCTCGTCAGACCTCCACCCAGCAGACCAGCCTTTCAGGGCCCAGCTCATCGAGTTGCACCCTGCAGCAGTCTTTCTTAAATCCTGCTCAGGTATGCCGGTCCAGAGACTCGCAGACATGGGGCAGAGCTGCTACTGGCTCTCCCCATGACCAGCCGCTCACGAGGCGCCCGGGAGGGATGGTGGGTTCTATCCCTGGCCCACCACCCCAGCAGAGCCTCGCTAACAAGCCAGACGACCCCCACCCCCATGAGGGCCTCCATTTTCCACATCCGGACTTCTCTCTCGTCAGACCTCCACCCAGCAGACCAGCCTTTCAGTGCCCAGCCGCACGGTTCATCAATAAATGCTGGACTTAGAGATGCCTACAAGAGTATACTACCTGCACAGCAGAGCCTGGCAAGCTACCCTTGTTGTATTTGATATATATGCCAATTACCAGTAACAATTATAGACTTCATTCCGGAATGGATTGAGGCTCTTTATGTTCCTGGAGCAAGAAGACGCCTTGGGCTCTACTAGCATGAGACAGGACATATGGAGATGTTACTGGGGCCCGCTCGAGCAAATCGATGATGAACGGGAAGACAGTGATACAGTGATACAGTGATATAGTTGAGTGGTATGCCATTGTGTATGACATGGTTTCTTTAACCAATCACCTGGTTTTGGACACTGGGCCGTAACAAGATGTATGGAGATGTTACTGGTGCCCATTTGAGCACATCGATGAACAACGGAAAGATAAGTGATACAAGTTGTTTTCAGACTTTGGCTACTATGAATAGTGCTACAATGAACACAGGAGCACAAATGACTTTATTGAATGGAGATTGGGATCCCTAGGGTTATAATCTAAATATTGGAATTGTTTTGTCATACAGAAGCTTGATTCTTCTTGTATCACTTGTATCACTTATCATCCCGTTGTTCATCGATTTGCTCGAGCAGGCACCAGTAACATCTCCATACGTCCATCTATTTGCTTGAGTGGGCACCAGTACGTCTCCATATGTCCATACATCTCCATACATCCTGTCACGTGCTAGTGTAGCCCAAGGGCATCTGCTCACTCTAGGAACATAAAGAGTCTCAAACTATTTCATCAGGTCATGGGAATGAAGTCTATAATTGTTACTGGTATTTGGCATATCAAATGACATGGCAGCTTGCCTGGCTCTGCCATGCAGATGAGATACTTGATTCTTAGTTTTTGGAAATGTGTTTGTATTGTCTTTCAAAAGGGTTGAACCAGTTCACAACCTGACCAGCAGTGGAAGAGGGTAACTTTCTCCCCAATATCCACATCAACATTGGTTGTGTTGGAGAAAGAGGTCAGTAGGTAAAGTGCCTTTCATGCAGCCAGCCAGGGTCACATCCTCAGCACTACATACCTGTTCATGTGATATCTCTGAGCAATACCAGGAATGGCCACCAAGGAGAGTGAGGAGTAAATCTGAGCACAGTCAGATGTGACCCCAAACAAACAAAAAATTGACAATGTAATATTAAAGCAATATACCAATGCTGAACAAAGCACAAAAATCCATTTCATTAGAATTTTAGTTTGTCTTTTGCAATCTTATGCAAAAAAATTGAAATGTTGTGACCACTCTTCTAATCACACAACTATCACAAAAAAATTTTTTTGATGATGAAAACCAAGTTAGCTTTTTTTTGATGAATGGTTGGTTCAGTGAGAGAAGTTACACTTTTTCAGTTATATTAGTTGTTATATCTCTTGGATTATTGTATACTATTATTATAAACACATTTTTAAGATAACGTTATGGCTTAACCTAAGAAAAAAGTGATATTATAGCATTAAACATTTATCCCGCAGCTTTATTTATTTATTTGTCTGAGCATGGTACATTGCTGTTATGCTCAATTTGTCAAAAAGTTTTATAAAATTAAGTTATGAATTGTTCAAGACTACAAGAATATTTGACAAAAGTCAATGCTGATAAGAAAAATAAGGATTAATCTTATTTTCAAACACATAAAGAAATTATTTTAAGATGGTGAACATTGTGAAACTCTTAGTCACCATCCAAACAAGATAACAATTTGCATGATTCCTACCACATTTTGTTCCTAGTTGCTAAAGCAGTAGAATAGAATACTATTGGTGAGCAACTAATTCTATTGGTTATAAGTAATTTATGAAATGCTAACAACCCAATGCCTTATATTAACAAGAAATTTTCTTGTGCAATAATACAATGCAAAGAAAATTGATAAAGCTACTCAAGATACCGAAGACTCATTATATTTTAAAGCATCCCAATTCTCTATATATCTTGGTGGACTGACCTTGCTACGAAATTAAGTCTTACTATTAGCATACAAGTAACTCATTAAAGAAGTTTCTAAAATTTTCAAAACTACTATTTGATAAATATTTGAAAACTGATACTAAAAATAACTCAACGTTTTATATATTGGAAGATGTTTCAGTAAAGCAAAATTTGAGTAAAATCTTTGCCTTTATTTTATTTTTTTTTTGGTAGGGGTGAAAGGTTGTCACACCTGATAAAGCTCAGGAATTACTCCCAATGGTGCATTAGTGACCATATGGATACCAGAAATCAAACCCAGGCCAGCCACATGCAAGGCAAGAGCCCTACCTATTGTATTGTCTCTCTAGTCCCTTGAATAATATCTTGTCAGTTCCTGCTGATAGTGCTCCAGAAATTATAGAACACTGCAATGATTTTCTTTCATATAACAAAATAAACTGCTCTAAATGTATTCTTTATGTATTGTGCCATTCATCAATATTTAGTTACCCAAAATTCAATATCTACATAGGCCATTACGTTTTATCATTAAAACAACAAAATCACAAGCCATTCACTAAATGACAGATTATTTGAACAATTTTGGACGGAATATAATGAAGAATTAAGTCATTTACTGACCCCATACTGAAGTTCAGTGGATCATTTTTTAACAAATTCTTTGATTCTATACTATAGACTTCCCAGAAAACAAACTTAATGCCTTGCAAGCCAACTTGGTTGACCCAAAAATGGCATAGCTTATTTGATAAATTTGTTTAAGAAGTTTAATGAAGCAAATCTATGACTCCAATGAAATGGGCTGAAGTGAATCAAAACAAAAACTACTGCCTTTGTGTCAAAATTTCTTCCATGAACGCACTGGCCTGAGTGGGGTCGGCTGTATCTTTCCAGGTGCTTCCTGAAGGCTCCAGAGAACAACGTGGGCAACTGCCCTGTTTGATGCTGCGTCTGCAGGAAACTGTCTTCCCTGGGCCCTGGCCACAGAAGAGGCGTGTGGACTGCTTAGAAGGTTCCAGGAGCAGGCTGCCAGAGGGCCACTCTCGTACTTGACCACGTCCAAGCTCTCACGGCTGCACCCCTTCCCCTCGTGCTCGGCGTCACTTACCACCTCGGCCACCTACTGCTTGTGAGCAGTGTCGAGGCCCTGCTTCCGTGACCACATGGCCGCTTCCTCCAAGGTCTCTCAGCAGCTTCAAATTTGCCCTGGCAACTATAGAGAGCCCCCGAGGTTTTTAAAGTGTTCATAACAGTTGGGCTGTCCACCTTACACACTTTGTACCAGCTGCCATACTCTCCAAGCGAGGCCCCGTCTGGAGACTCACAGACATGGGGGCAGTGCTGCTACTGACTCTCTCTGTGCCCAGCCACTCATTAGGCACCGGGAGGTATGGCGGGTTCTAGCCCTGGCCTGGCACGCCAGCAGAGCCTCGTAACAAGCCAGACGACCCCCCACTCCATGAGGGGCCTCCATTTTCCACATCCGAACTTCCCCCTCATCAGAACTCCACCCAGCAGACCAGCCTATCACAGCCCAGCTTCACTGCCCAGCGGTTCATCAATAAATGCTATATTTAGAGATGACTACAAGAGTATGCTACCCACACGGCAGAGCCTGGCAAGCTACCTGTGTCTTATTTGATATGCCAAATACCAGTAACAATTATAGACCTCATTCCCATGACCTGATGGAATGGTTTGAGGCTCTTTATGTTCCTGGAGCAAGCAGATGCCCTTGGGCTCTACTAGCATGAGACAGGACATATGGAGATGTTACTGGGGCCTGCTCGAGCAAATCGATGATGAATGGGAAGACAGTGATACACAAATTTTAGGACAAGATAAATTCAGCTAGTTTCAAATTTTTTGAACAGAAGAAAAGCATGACTAAGACTTGCTTCCCTGTTGTCAGCACTGGAAAGCTATGCAGTCTGCCTTCAATCAACTATTTAAATACAATGCTAAAATGAATTGATTCAATTGGGCTATAAAACCTGTTTTAAGTATGAACACAGAATGATCTCTAAAATTACAAGAATGAAAGTAACAACAAATGAGGAATTAAAATACCAATTTCAAGAAAGTTGGAAAAAGTTCTGGATATAAAAAAGGATGACTACACTTCATCCTGAGTTATGAGCTATAGCACAAGTGTTTTTAATTGCATTTCCTTTATCCTTTTTAGTGAAATATGAATTCAGTTCAGACACGGATCTGCTAAATAAAAAAGGAAAAAATAAATTGACTGTACATAGCTAACAGCAGAGATTTAAGGATGCTGCTGACTAACACAAAGCCAAATAATAAATCAATAGCAGGACAGCAGGTTCATTCTTTTATTAGGATTCTTTTTTAATGTTATTTATCATTTTCCTTATTATTTTATTTTTGTGTGTAATGCAATTGTTACTCTGATTACAATAAAGCTTCCAAGATTTTTTAATCTCTCTTTATTGTGTTGTAGGATCACATCTAGATGGAAATACATATAAAAGAGTGAAAATTATTCACATTTGAGCTTGTTTGCTTAAAGAAGGTATATTTCTAGGAAGGTACAAAATGATATTTTTTTTCTAAAATGGGATAGTAGACCAAATAAGTTTGGGACCTCTGTTTAGGCAGCTGAATTCACATGGACATAATTATTAGAATGAGAAAATATCTATACAAATAAACACAAATCAATACAATCAAAACTGCTTTTATAAATAATACTTTTATAAAAAAAATGGCACCCATTTTCAATGTCCAGACTCCACAGATTGTCAGAGCTCCACCCAAGAGAAAAGCCAATCTCAAGCACTGCTCTTCAGAGCCCCACTCTATAGAGAAGCCTATTTCAAGCCCAAGTGTGCTGGTCTCGGCAGCTAAAGTCGCCAAGCTACTGGGGAGATGTTGCTGGGGACCTTTCCCCCACTTCTGTCCTGTCTGGGAGGCCTGGTGGACCCTCCCATAACTGCTCCCTGGCTGTCTGACATGAACCAGAGACACAGATACATGGGGCAGAGTTGCTACCAGCTCTCCCTGCTGCACGCGGCCGCTTTGTGGCTGCATAGTTCATCAGTAAATGCAAGAACTGAGCGCCTACCTACTACCAAGAGTATCCCACCCCGCACAGCAAGCCTGGTAAGCTACCCATGTTGTATTCAATATGCCAAAAACAGTAACAATAACAGAACTCATTCCCATGACCTGAGCGAATGGTTTGAGTCTCTTCATATTCCTGGAGCTAGCAGATGCCCTTGGGCTACACTAGCACATGACAAGGATGAATGGAGACATTACTGGCACCTGCTCAAACAAATCAATGAACAGCAGGAAGATGAGTGATACAAGTGATAAAAAATACTAAGAATTTCTTTTAGAAAATGTTTTCAAAGCCTTTACACATACAATTACATTTATTATGATAAATAAATTTAACGAATAGCATTCTCTCATTTTCTTCCTGCTTTTGTAGACCTGGGCCCTACGAAAGCAGGATGAGAATGCTATCCCGGGTTTCCCAAAGAGGGAATCAGAAGAGCTCTGCTTGGAATATCACGCCTCACTCAAGTGAGAGAAGGAATCCAGAGCTCCGACCTCCATCGCTATTCCAGAGTCAGGCGGCTGTCTCATTTGCCAAGGCATCGAAAATCAGATGGAATGGACATGTAATGCGATTTGGGGACAACCACTGGACTAGAGCCGTTACCGACTGGATCCCACTGGATGTCAAAAGATCACGTGGCCACCCACCTATGAGATGGCCAGACTTCTTCGTCAAGATCCTGAACGAACAGTTTGAGGTTCTTTGTATTCCTGAAGCAAACCAGATGCCATTGGGCTACACTGGTACATGATAGGGTCAAATGGAAATATTACTGGTGCCCGCTCAAGCAAATTGACAAATAACAGGATGTCGAGTGATCAAGTGATCAAGTGAATAAATTTAACATAATATCTAACCTCTTAATAAACTTATGTGCATAGTTCAGTACACTTTTCTGTAAGTAAAGATTTCGGGTTATCCAGTGAATACTGAAATTTTTCACAGTATCAAACTTCCTATCTGTCACTTCCTACCCTCCAGTCTATAAGTCTCTTAAAAAGACTATGTTTCTTCTATTCATGCACACCTATGAGATAACAATAAATAACACAAAATAGAAAAATTGTATAACAAACTGTAATAAACATTATGTGAGTGTGCTCTTTCTCTCAAAATATCTCATATCATCTAATATTTCAAGGGTATCCTTGATTATAACTAACTGCAAAAAGTGAAACTGATTATAAGTAACTGCAAAAAGTGAAACTGTGAGTAACAGAGCATTGACTGTTGTGATTCCTACAGGCACTATGTTATACTACAGAATTCTAGAGCCTATTCCTCTTACATAATCATGAACAGATTTCTTACTAAGCTAGGAAATGTGGCAATATCCACTTTGGTCTGCATTTTTCTAGTTTTCCGGTCTTGATTCAGATCAAGACTTTTTGTTTTTTTTTTTTTTTTTTCATTTTTTTTATTATACCACCGTGAAACATACAATTACAAAGGTGTTCATAATTGGTTCTTGGTAATACAGTATTCCAGCACCCATCCCTCCACCAGTGCCCCATTTCCACCACCAATGTACCCCTCCCTCCCTCCGTCCCCCAGGCCGCCTTAATAGCAGATACCCCAGTTTCCTCTCTTTCTCTCTCTATCTCTCTCTCTGTCTCTGCATCTCTCTCCCTCTTATTTTACACATTGTGGCTAGCCCTGCAGATATTTAGATTTTATCACTTAAGTCTCTTTGTGTATATTCAGTGGTGAGTTTTAATCTGCCATTACCATTTCCCATATTTATTAAAACACTGGTATCTATTTATATCCTATTAATGAATGCAGTCAGATCACTTTTTGAATGTATCTCTCATGCTAAAGTATTTCTTTTTCTTTCAGAGTTTCCACCTGCCCTTGATCATATGTGTCCAATGAGACTATCATTTCCAACTGAGTGAGAGGAAACCCATTAGTCTTCTGAGCACTCTCTGTCGCAAGGCTTTTTGCCTTGTGACAAAGCAGAGAGAGCAGAACTACATTAATAGAAGCAATCAGGTCCAGTGCCACATTGGATTATATCCTTCCTATCTGTCACTTCCTACCCTCCAGTCTATAAGTCTCTTCCAGTTCTTAATATAAGGGACCCAGAACTTTTATAAACACTGGCCCCATTACAAAAGCCTTAAAGATTCAGGTTGAAAATGTTTCTAATGTTAAAAGAGCCTCATATTGCCTACCATTTTAAAATAAAATATCTAGTTCTTTATTTTTTAAAAAAAATCTTTATCACAATTACAAAAAGATTTCTTATCACTTATCTTCCAACTGTTCATCAATTTGCTCGAGCGGCCACCAGTTACTTCTCCATTTATCCCTGTCACGTGCAAGTGTAGCCCAGTGGTATCTTCTCACTCCAGGAATATGAAGAGCCTCAAACCGTTCATTCAGGTTTTTGAGGAAGAAGTCTGACCATCTCGTAGGTGGACAGCCACGCATTCTTTTGACTTCTGTGGAATCCAGTTAATAACAGCTCTAGTCCAGCAGTCAACCCTAAATCGCGTATATGTGTTCTGCCCATCTGATTTGTTCCACTGAGGGTCAGCAAATTATTAGCGCTACCCTGTATAAGGAACAGTCATGGACTAGATTGTGAATGATTGAGTTTCTCTACCCTTGACCTCCCAAACCAAGACTTCAATGGCTTTCTTTCTCTCCTGATAGCCATTCACCCTATGATAAGAGCTTTGCTTTCAATCACTTTTATTGAAGTCAGCAGTCTTAAGAGAGTCTCCTTAAAGTTTTATAAAAAGTTGTCAAGATCTGAGTACTGAATTCTTTATGATGGCATTTCTGAACTAGTGACAAGTGAGTGCTTTTGAGAAAAAAAAGAGGTACAACTATCAACCTATCCTTGTGCAGTGCTGTGTCAGAACACAGGGCTAAACTGGTCTATCAACTGGTCTAACAGCGCCTATAGTGGTTGAAACTAGGACCACCCACGCACTGCCGAGATATATATTGGTGTCTTTCCATATCAGGGTGGCCATTCGTTCCTTGCTGTGCAATAGGCATCCAGCTCCTCAGACTCTTTATAGCTAGCCCATCTATTTCTTGGCAATCAGAAGGCAAGCTGTTGAGTCTGCCAGCCTTGGCCCACCTGTCATGTGTCTCAATCCCCAAACAGCTGGTGAAAACCAATATCACACCAAGCGCCAGCCCCTGCTGCGGAGGTGGATGTGGCAGGGGAATTAAACACACACGTGTTCACTCAAACTCCTTCTGACTTTGCAAACACATTGTGACAAGTCACACACCATTCTGAATAGAATTGCAAAGCCTTTGGTTTTGATTACATGAAATGCCTCTGGTTAAAAAACAAAAAGAAAAGTGAGCTATTTCTCAGTAACATATGGTATCTGACTCCAGATTTTTGGGTGGAGCCCCCCCAGACCCTGTCTTTAGCCTGTCTGTCCCACTTCCACGAACTCTAAGCTGAATTCCAGCCTGGGTTGGGCCAATGCTGTAACAGCAGGGAGTCTGAACTGGGAATCTTTTCCCAGACATAGTCCAGCAGGGCTAAAAATTTCCCAGGCAGGAAGATAGAGATGATTTTCCTTCACCTCTGGCTCCATTTATCTGTAAGGCATTTGACACCTTGCATTTCTCTGTTGTAAATAAATCCAGTGAGTCTTCAAGGTTATAGGTTTGCTGTCAGGTATCAGGGTGTCGTAATCATTATCCTCATACAATCAAGTAAGATTTCAGATCTAGTTTGGCCTATCAAAAAGACCAGAGCTATGCCAGAGGAACGCCTTGTAGAACTTGCATTGTGGCATTAAATAGAAAAGGAGAGCAGAAATCAGTAAAAGGTTTTATTTATCATGATTTTAGGGGAACTTGCATGGTCATGAAGAAATGGCAAATGGAGGACATATGGAGAGCCCTTTGGCACTTACAGTGCAATTGTTTCAGCATTCTCAGTAAGGTTTTAAATATTAAGAATTCAAATAGGAGCCAGAGAGATTGGACAGCAGGTAGGCACAGCCAACCAGGATTCAATCCCCAGCATCAATAGGAGTACCTGAGCACCACCAGGTGTGCCAAAAGAACAAGCCTCCCTCCCCCAAAAAAAAAGAACGTTTAAAATATTAGAATATTCTATTCTTTCTGCACTTACTAGCATTCCTCCCCATTTTGGCCTTATTTTGTGGCACCATTATCCTAACCTTAGCAAAATACAGAAAGAGCAGTTATATAAACATGCAGCTAAATCAATGTGATCAGTTTTCATTAGATCTGAAGGCTGATTTTTGACAGAAAGAAAAAAGACTTTGGAAGGATTGTTGTATTTTCCTTGGATTACTCTTCTTTTGTCCAAGGAATGAAATCCAAATTCCATAACACTCAACAGACAAATATTTAAGTCTCTAACTGTTTTTATACTGTGAGTCTATGGAGGAAACAGAAAGCCACCTATCTTTGCTGAAATATAGTACAGAGGTTAGGAACCTGGCTTGGATTTGATTTCCAGGGACGACAAGTTTCTCTGAACATCTCCAGGTGTGATCTTATAGACCCACAAGTACCGCTTAAGGTGGCCTAATGGATCCACAGCACTAAAGGGTTTGGGTAACACCACAACCTCTGGACCCTTTCATTAAAATTGACTGACCAGATTGTCCAAGAATCCTTGTTGGTAGTTCCAGGCCTTCTGAGCATTGGTTGGGAGTAAAATATAGATGACAGATAGATAGATAGATAGATAGATAGATAGATAGATAGATAGATAGATAGATAGATAGATAGATAGATAGATAGATAGATAGATAGATAGATAGATAGATAGATAGATAGATAGATAGACAGACAGACAGACAGACAGACAGATAGATGAGAGAGAGATAACCTATAAACAGAAGACATGACGGAATAGCAAAAAAAAACTTGCTGAAATAGTTGAGTGAATTAACCAAGTGGTAAGCAAAGTACATGTCATCAATATTGTATTATATTTTTTGGTCTCATAGTGCAAGTAAAATATTTATTCAGGGGCTGTTGAGATAGTTCAACAGACTAAGAACGCGCAAATCAGGCTTGGCCTGCAGGAGTCCCACATTTAATCCCCAACCTTCTTTTTCATTCTTTTAATTTATTCACTGTATTACTGTCTTCCCGTTCATCATCGATTTGCTCGAGCGGGCCCCAGTAACATCTCCATATGTCCTGTCTCATGCTAGTAGAGCCCAAGGGCATCTGCTTGCTCCAGGAACATAAAGAGCCTCTGTCCATTCCAGAATGAGGTCTATAATTGTTACTGGTATTTGGCATATCAAATACAACACGGGTAGCTTGCCAGGCTCTGCCGTGCAGGTAGCATACTCTTGTAGTCATCTCTAAGTCCAGCATTTATTGATGAACCATGTGGCCACGTGAGCCTGGCTGTGATAGGCTGGTCTGCTGGGTGGAGTTCTGACGAGAGAGAAGTCCGGATGTGGAAAATGGAGGCCCTCATGGAGTGAGGGGAGGTCGCCTGGCTTGTTGCAAGGCTCTGCAGGGCTGGCGGGCTAGGGCTAGAACCCGCCATCCCTCCTGGGCGCCTCGTGAGCGGCTGGGCACAGAGAGAGCAAGTAGCAGCTCTGCCCCAAGTCTGTGAGTCTCTGGACCAGCATACCTGAGCCGGATTTAAAAAAGACTGCTGCAGGGTGGTCTTGGTGCAGACTCAATGAGCCAGGCTGTGATAGGCTGGTCTGCTGGGTGGAGTTCTGATGAGAGAGAAGTCCGGATGAGGAAAATGGAAGCCCTCATGGAGTGGGGGGGTCATCTGGCTTGTTGCAAGGCTCTTCTTTTAATTAATCACCATGAGATACACTGTTACAAAGTTGTTCATGATTGGGTTTCAGTTATGCTATTCCATCACCCATCCTTTCACCAGTGTACATTTCCTGCCACCAATGTCCCCAATTTCCCTCTACTCCACTCCCACAACTTTCCTCTATGGCAGGCACTTTTCTTCTCTCTCTCTCTCTCTCTCTCTCTCTCTCTCTCTCTCTCTTTCTCTCTCACACACACACTCTGTGTCTCCCCCATTGGAGCGTTATAGTTTGCAATACAGATACTGAAAGGTAATCATATTTCTCCTTTTACTTACTTTCAGCACTCAGTTCTTGTCCAGAGTGATCATTACCAACTAAATTTGTCATAGTGATCCCTTCTCTATCCTTACTGTTCTCCACGCACCACCAGTTGTGGCAAGTTTCTAACCGTGGACCATTCCTCCAAGCTCATATTTCTACTGTCCATGAACATTAGTTACATATTGAGTTTTGTGTATTCCACAAATGAGTCCAATCATTCTATGGTTGACTATCCCCCTCTGATTCATTTCTCGAAATGTCCATCCATTTATATGTGAATTTCATTACTTTGTATTTCCTGGTGGCTGAGTAGGATTCCCTTGTATTCCATTGTGTACCATAGTTTCTTAATTCAGCCATCTGTTCTCAAGAACTCAGGAATGTTTCTAGATTCTGGCTATTGTGAATAGTGCTGCAATAAACACAGAAGTGCAGATGGCTTTTCTGCTATGCTTTTGGCCCCCACGGTGTATTCCCAGAAGTGGCATTGCTGAGTTCCCAGTCTTCTGACATCTCAAACACTTCCCATCAGAAAGTCTTTTTTAGAGGCTTGTGGGAAGACTTCTGCTTCCACAAACAGAATTTTGTTCTCTATTCTTCAATCTCTCACATTTGTCGCACGTAATATATAAACCTGCATCCAAGTAAGATAATAAAATCCAACAGGCCTAAGAATCCACAGTCCTATCTATCCTTAGTCTAAGGATATATAGTTTGAATCAGTGAGTAGCTTTTTTTCAGATAAAATTAGTATTTTTGGTTTTCTTAAAAGTTCTTCATAACCACATACCCTAAAAAGAGGAGCAGCGTGGTACCACTTCTGTTTGTTTTACAATTTTAAAAAGTCAGCACTTTAAGAAATGGTTGAATTTCAGACTATAAACTGTTAACTCTACTTCTACCTAAAAAGGAAGCAATTAATTCAGATGTTACTGGTAGGTTTTAGGCACAGAAATTATTATTGTTGCCTTTTTAAGACTTCAGTATAAGATTTATTCAAGCTACTCATTCAAGACTTCGTGTCTAAAGTATAATTTATACTTTATCAATATTTTTAAATACTTATTAACTTATTTAATAAATATCTAGGTAACATCTTAGTTAGAATTGGATAATGTATTCATTCTAAGTATATTTTCTATAAGAGGATTATTAATTTCCTTGTACTATCTGTATATAAATTAATATATTTTACCTTCTATGTATCTTAGTTGTTTTCAATTATTAGAAACAATCTAAAACATGATCTTACAAAATGAAGTTAAATACATAAATTTCACTACCTTTTAATTTTATGTTCATACTTAAGCAAACTTGAAAATTTTTATTTAAACTCATGCTAGCATCAACTATAGTTTGAATTTGAATTATGAGACTTATTTGATAGAAAATTTGATTTGCTCATTACCAAAATTGCACAATTATATGCAAATGATTCTTAAGTGGACAATCATCATTTCATCAGGATGATATTTGCATCACCATTCTCAAAGTGAAAGACACTGGTCTACTAAGGGATTTGCTCTTAGCTGAAAGTTTATATCCCTTCCCCCTACCAATAACATGTTAAAGTCAAATGTCATCTAAATACTATTCGAAAATATTTAGCACATGTTTAGATCAGGATGAGAGTACCCTAATAAGTGGAGTGAGTGTCTTATAAGAGAGCTGGAAGAATTTCCATTTGGTCTTCTTCCATGTGAAAATGGGCAAGATATTGCCAACCTGGTTCCATTTGAACCTAGAAAATAGTCATATGAAAACCTAACCTTGTTGATACCTTAAGTATTCAACCTCTAAAACTGTGAGAAAATGACGCTTGATGTTTAGAAGCTACCTAGTATAAAATGTTTCAGTACAGCAGCCTGGATGGCTTGAAATGGAGGTATTATGCTACCCAATTAACTAGAGATTTCCAACTCTAGTAGGCAAAATTAAGTATTTCCTGAGAAATTGGGGGCTGAATTATTAGATTCATATCTTAACTAAGAAATGGATGGGAAGCCTAAATCTTTTTTTCAGTCACTACAATGAAAAGCATATTGTAAAGTTCACTGTCTTCCTGTATATCATCGATTTGCTGGAGCAGGCAAGAGTAACATCTCAATACGTCCTGTCACATGCGAGATAGCCCAAGGGCATCATCCCGCTCCAGGAACATAAAGAGCTTCAAACCATTCCATCAGGTCATGGGAATGAGGTCTATAACTGTCACTGGTGTTTGGCATGTCAAATACGACACGGGTTGCTTGCCAGGCTCAGCCGCAGGTGGAATACTCTAGTAGTCACCTCAAAACTTGAGCAATTTATTTTTTGTTTTTTTTTTGGGGGTCACACCCGGCAATGCTCAGGGGTTACTCCTGGCTCTGCACTCAGGAATTACTCCTGGCGGTGCTCGGGGACCATATGGCGAACCCGGGCCGGCACAGGCCAGCCGCATGCAAGGCAAATGCCCTACCCGCTGGGCTATCACTCCGGCCCTCCCTTTTTGTTTTTGCTTTTTTTTTTTAACTTGAGCAATTATTGATGAACCATGTGGCTGCAAAGCGGCTGCATGACTGCAAAGTGGCCATGCTAGCCGAGCTGTGATCAGCTCTTCTGCTGGGTGGAGCTCTGAGGAGAGGGTAGTCCGGATGTGGAAAATGGTGGCCCTCATGGTGTGGGGATTTCTCTGGCTTCTTGTGAGGCTCTGCTGGGGTGGTAGGTCAGGGCTGGAACCTGCCATCCCTCCCAGATGCCTCGTGATCAGCTGGGCACAGGGACAGCAAGTAGTAGCTCTGCCCGTGTGTGTGAGTCTCTGGATCAGCATACCTGGGCTGGCCTTGAAGAAGACTGCTGCAGGTAGAGTCACTGATAAGCCAGATTGTAAAATTACATTGTAAAAGTCATTGCAATAGTCCTAGAGCACATAGAAAGATTCGTCTTTAATCTATAACGCCAGACAGAAATTCTGTATTGCTTAATTCTTCCCTCTGATTTTATTGCTTTTCTTTTTTTTTTTTAAGTATTTTATTATACCACCGTGAGATATACAAATAAAAAGATATACAATTAAAAAGTTCTTGTTTGGGTTTTGGTCATACAGTGTTTCAGCACCCGTCCCTCCACTGATTTTTATTGCTTTTCTAAGGCAGTTAATTTCTTCCCTTGCTTGTTTTAATTTGGGGTTTTTTTTCCATAGTTTCATTGCCTTCTAATTACATGCTAGTGTTTTTCTGAGTCTAAGGATACTTCCATTAAGACAAAGGCCACAGTTCTTGAAGATAACAATTTAACACCAGTTTGATTTCTCTATAGCTCACATAGCTTTGTGAAACTGTTTAAGTATAATAATGAAGTCATGCTAAAGACAACAAACACAAAGACATGTTGACAATCTATCTCCTGATGTTATTTAAAATTGTAATTCCTTTTGAATATTCTTTATCTGTCTCCTACTTTGATCTATTTTTCCCCCAAAGCAAACATCATTTCTAAATGTATTAGAATTTTTGCTCTATTTTATTGTGTCCTCCCCATAACTAGAAAGTTCTGTGAGAACATGGCATAAACTATTGTCTTGTTCACTGAGTACCTCTGCACTGGAATAGAGCTTAGAGTTATTAGATCCTCAAAATGATTCACTGAACAGATCATTGAACAAGTGTATGAATATAAATCAGATTGATTGAAAATATATGTAACCCAGTGTAAAATGAAAAAACAAGGTGTCTTGCTCAAAATTTAAGTGTTAAACCAAACACATGCCCTATGTAAACACAATGTCCGTTGCGATATCTTAGGTCACATACTTGTAAAGTTGGCCCAGAGTGAAAAATTACAAGTATATATGCTAAAGGAACATATGACATACTGAGTTATATGGTTGTGTTTGTGTATATGTCTTAAATTCTAGAAACACCTGTGGGCAAAGCTTAAATGTCCTTTACGTTTGTGTATCCTGTTTCTACATCTGGTTGTATGTAGAACCATACAGCACCAGCTGAGAGGTAAATGATCTAGTGCATAGTGCAGTAGCTGGTAACAAACAGATGCTTGCTCAATGCACAAAAAAATAGTCACAAAAGAATTCTCTGAGAAAGCAGCATATTTCAAATAAAGAGTATCCTTTTATTCTCTTGGATCATCTCTAAAAGTATTTTATATTTTCAGTATTCATGTCTTATTTGGAGATCCTTGAGTCTGGAATCATTTCTCAAAGCTTCTGTTAAAAAATCATTATCTCATACTTAGAGCATCCCTATTTTCACAGCAGGAACTCTCAAGTGTGAGGAACATCACCAGCTACAAAAAATGCATCTCCAAGTCACATCATGGGAACCTAACACACCAAAAACCCCAAGAGAAACTGCAGAAATAGGCCAACTGTAAATGGTTCTAATGTACATACTAATTCTCAGTGGATAAACTCCATGAAAAAATCTGAGAAAAAAAAATTTTTCTAAATATTTTCAAAGCTGAATTTTAGCATATAATTTGATTGGAACATATTTCATAAACAAAGTGAAAAATATATAACTTTTTTTGCTTTTAAGCACAGAGCTTAATGAGATTTCTTTTATAAAAAATTCTATCCTCTCCATTTTTAAATCACTTTATCACAGAATTAATGAGGAATTCTAAACTAAGTCAAAAACGTACAAAACTATGGGTAGAGTACAACAATGCTGTTCCCTCTGGTGAGAACGAGGGAAGGGCTTTGCATCACCAAGGGCGAGTCTGGGTGACTGAGAGGTCACCACTTGATGAGTGGAGATAGAGTTAAGACAAAAAAAATAAAGTCAGGAAAGTCAGTGCTGCTGGGGAAACAAACACACAAAGCATAACTCACAGTTTTGGAAGAGCCCCAACACTTTCAGTCTCAGTCAGAATATAAATCAGATTTGCACTTAACCATTTGACTGTTTACCTGAGTCCAATAAGTTTCAGGGAAAAGCATATCCAAGTGTGCTTCTCCATGGGTTCTAGAATCTTTTCCATCTCTCAAATACATGTCCTCAAAATGTGGTAGAAAGGAATTGCGACATGTAAGAATTTCAAAGAAGCCCAGGGATAGAAATCTGTATAGCATTGTTATTTTGTTGTTGGTTTTTGTTTTTATATTTGGGCCAAATCTAGCAATGCTCTGGGGAATACTCCTGGCTCTGCCCTCAGGAATTACTGCTGACAGTGCTCAGGGAACCATATGGGATGCTGAGGATCAAGCCCAGGCTAGCCACATGCACATTAAGCCTGCTGTACTGTCACATGGACCCTATATGGCATTGGTTTATCACAGAAATAGCACCATGTAGGAGGTAAGCACAGAGATGAGCCTGAAATATCATTTATAGGACACCTTTAAGATACAAAGTAAAAAGAAATCACAGTCCTGAGTCCTGGAGGACTGATCCCATCATTTGCATTATTTCACTTGTCTTCCCATTGTTCATTGATTTGCTCAAGCGGGTGCCAGTAAATCTCCATTTGTTGGATTGAGGTCCATTATTGTTGCTGTTTTTGGCATATCAAATGCACCATAGGTAGCTTGCCAGGTTCTGAACACACCTGATCTCTGAATCAGTCACTTGATCACTCAATATCCGGTTTTTGTCAATTTGCTCAAGTGGACACCATGCCAGTGAAGCCCAATGGCATCTGCTTGCTCCAGGAATACAAAGAGCCTCAAGCCATTTGTTCAGGTCTTGACAAAGAAGTCTGACCATCTTGTAGGTGGTCGGCCAAATAATCTTTTGACATCCCATAGGATCCAGTCAGTAATGGCTCTAGTCCAGCAGTTGTCTCCAAGTTGCATTACATGGGGCCAGAGTGATGGCCCAGCGGGCAGGGCATTTACCTTGCAAGCAGCTGACCCGGTTTGATCCCTGGCATCCCATATGTTCCCCGAGCACTGCCAGGAGTAATTCCTGAGCAAAGAGCCAGGAGAAACCCCTGTGCATCACCGGGTTGACCCAAAAAAAAAAAAAAAAAAAAAAAAAGCGAATTGCATTACATGTCCAGCCCATCTGATTTTTGGCAAACAAGGCATCTCATTTGCCAAGGCACCTGATTCAGTAACTTTTGAAATATTACTATAATCTCTACTACATTTCAATATTATCTAGATTGGGCACATTTCTTCTTATTACCCACTGGTCCCAGCGTGGGACAATTAGAATTTACCAGGAGATTACAACCCTGGCTACTAATCCCTGGCATAATCATTTGTTTAATTCTAAAACTAGGGTGATACCACCCTACTTCTACATCTAGAAGCTGATTCATTGATCTTTGTTTACATGACTCTCCCTGAAGACAGGATTACTTTTGGATTTATAAGGGGACTGACTTGAGGTATGGAGATCCACTTTGGTGGGAGACTTGGACCCAAGTGCATGGTCTAAGATCTGACCAAGAGCTAGAGTTCTGGGGAATCCCATTATCTTGGATTGAGATAGTAGAGCTTGTTTTATTAATAATTAGTAAAAGCCACAGCTGATCCCATAGCTGATCCCATAGGTGCCATAATCAGGTAGAGTTAATAGCTCAGCAGTAGGAGCAGACAAAGAGCATGAAGGAACTTAGAAGTCATAGAAAAGGAAATATAGTAGCAGCAGAAGGGGAATGATTCCGGAGAAAATGAAGAGAGAGGAAAATAAATTACTCTTGCTCCCCCTCCTCCATAATCAAGACCAAGTCACACTCTTTCCTAGGTGTCAGATTCCTCAGTCCCAAGATGACTAGCGGCTATGTTTTACTCAATGAATCAACAATATGGTTTGACTAAAGTTCATTTAATCAGGGGCAGAGGACATTTAGATTGGATTTGTAAACAATAAAGTTTTCATACAACAGAATTTGTAAAAAAGAACCGTTGCACTGTGAAGAACACTGCCTTAGACAATCTGCAAATCTTAAATAAGTAAAGATACTTATAAAGATGTCTTTTATAACAAGGTTGAAACATAAAAAAGAATCCAACTCACAACTAAAGTTAAACTAGTTTTCTTTTTTTTTTAAATTCAAAGACTCAAAGTAATATGACGCAGAGAAATTTTTTGGCAAGCAGAAGGAAATGTGGAAGTACTTTGTCTCTCTTACAATCCAGCCCTAGGCTAGACATGAAAATCCAGTAATGATAAATTAGGCTAACCCAATAAGTGGGTGTATGTACACCTGACATTTGTATCAATAGGATATATAAACTAGACACAAATTATCCAGACTGTATTTCTGCAAAGACTAGTTAGGAAAAAAAAAAGATCAAAGGCCATTTGAAGTGAAGGAATTGTAATTTTAAAATTAAGGGAAAGGACAACAGATTAAATTGAGTAGTTCCTGTTGCCCAGTATGATAAACCCTTCAAAGCCTTCATTACTCTTTCTTCTAAATGTAACAATCAGGACTACAAAAAGAAGGTGGTGGATCATGTGACATTACATCCCCTTCCCCTACCCCTACCCCATCCCCCCACACACACATACACACATACTCACCAACTTTGCCTCTACCAGAGTGAGGGAAATCTAGTGGGAGTTTAGAAGGAAACTAGTTCTGCATTTTCTGGCCCTACAAGAATGTAAATCACTCAACATTTCACCCATGATTAATTTAGTTAAGTTTCCCAGCATAAGGGGATTTCCGTGCCTGCCACAGCTGGCAACTCACCTACAAAATAATGCTCCAATATTTCCTTTAATAAACAACTGTGAGCCAGAAAAATAAGTAAATTTATCTCAACTATGCCAACAGTTCCTACCTCCCTTATTTTATTCATTACAATGGCTCTAAAAGCTGCAAGGGAGGTGTAATTGCATAGTGAAGAAAGACTAAGTGTCTGAGGAGTAAACAATCGAGTCCAAGATGAAAACGAATGCTTGTGAAAAGAGAAACTCATTAATAATGGTGGGCTACAGGGATGGCTACATCTGGCTTCTCATTTCCCAGGTTCATTCCCAATCTTTCCCCTTTTGAACAATTCTGAGTTTTGGGGTTTTTTTTGTCCCCTTCATAAGGTAAGGGGCTGTAAGAATGATACTCAAGCCAATTGATTTTATTCTGACTTATAAAACGTAATCAGATAGAGGGGGGGGAAATTGTGTAATCAGACTAAATAGAGAAATGAATCTTTGTTGTTTTATTTCTTCCTAAGTTTCACGTTACAACAAAGACTACTCAGTCACTATGATTCTTGGTCCTTCACTTGCATGCAGTCCTCAAAAGGTTTGTTTTCAGCAAAACACAGAGAAAAATATGCCACTACAATTTGTTCTGATTCTACTCCCTCTGTCAGACAGTTTATGTTATTTCATCACAGGGCCTTTCCTTTAGTAACACTCTGTCATGACCCTAAAATGTTCTTCTCATACTTCCTTTATTTCTTGAATACCTCCACTCAGATGTTACCTACAGTTTAATAATTCATACACACCTTGTTCTGACTTTCTTTAATTTTCAAGAAATATAGATCTACTGAATTGTCTGCATGTTCTTCAGATCATCAAGTAAATTTCAGCTTTGTGCTTGAGCACACAGCAAATTTCTTCCAAATCTTTCCAATATGGCACCCATTATTATCAGTCAACCTTGCTGATTAATTATTTGCCAACCTCATTTAAAATAAAGATATATCTGTGATTTCTAAAAGGTATACTCTCCGTGCTATAATTTATTCCACATCACATTGGTTCTCTCTAGTAAAAGCAACATAAAAGCTTTTACATCCCTAAAACCCATTACATAATACTTTAACATTAAAAGATCTGTTACAGTCAACCAAATTAGGATCTTCGCTTAGTAACAAATATCACAAAAACTCTTGCATCAGGTTCCTGCGAAAGATCTATTTTATTCACCTCATCAATAATTTTTTCTATCATTTAACTACATATAAATTTATGAGCTGTGCATTATAAAAATCACCTCTCCCTATTTTTTCTAACAAATTCCAATTAACTGAAGATTGTGTTGTCTGTATAGGCAGAGTTGCCTAAACACAAAGGTGCAAATGGCGGAGGGGTAAACACAAATGATGACACCACATCTGCGAGTGGTCCGAGGAAGCCTCTCCCACCTCAGATTTCACAGGTTCTAAGTTTATGGCTGCACTAAGTCCAACCTAGTGTCTACAGAAGAAGGTCTCACAACAGCCTGTTGACAAAATATGTTCCATTAGGCCAGTGCATTTGGTGCTTTTTCTATTCCTGTCTGCCTTTTGATGTCTGGGGAAAGTGCCACTTGTTAACCAAGTTACCCCATTCGAAAAACACTTCCCCCTGACCGGCAGCCTTGCAGGGCCAGACCTGCCTTCTCTGCTTTAACTCCATTGAAGTCAGCTCTGGTCTCTGACTTCAAGGCTGCAGACTTCAAGGAAGTTGACAGGAGAATCTTGGGAAGGCCCCATCTTTGCTCCTGAAAGCCACTTGAATCACTTCTTGGTCCATTAGTATGTTTGTTTTCTGTTTTAGTTTTTCCTCTTTTTTTTCCCTTACTCTATTTCTCTCTCTCTCTCTCTATCTCTCTCTCTGCAGGTTTAAAATTAAATATGATCCATCTTGCCTTTTGTGTTGTAAATTTGCAACAAAATAACAGTTAAGACAAATTTTTATCATTTTATATCATTTGTTTCATTGACCTCTACTTTTTTTATTTTCCTTAAAAACAAAATTAAAAGGTGGCTGGAGAGATAGGCCAGTGGGTAAGTTGCTTGTCTTGCAAATACAAAAACTGGGTCTGATCCCCAGAGCTGCATATGGTTCCCCAACCACTCACATAAGTGAATACTGATCACAAATCCAACAGTTAACCCTAAGCACCATCCAAAAGCCAAAATAAGAGTGATGATGATAATAATGATAAAACTTAAAAATTAAATTAAATAAAACAAGAAACAGGTGATTTACAGAGACAACATTAAAAAACTAAACAATAACAAGGATGAAGAACATAATAAATGGTGAGTGAGGGATTGAGGCAAAGCACAGTGGATTAATTGCTTGCCTTGCATGTGGCTGACCCGGGTTTGATCCCCTGCACCACGTTTGATCCCCTAGCCCCACTAGGAGTGATCCTTGAGTGCATAGCCAGAAATAAGCTTTGAGCATCACTGGCTGTAACCCAAAAACCAAGAAGAAGAAAAGTTGAGTGAAATAAGTACTTACAGAATATATATTATGGGTACATATTATGGGTACATACCTACAAGGGTTTTAAGTTCAATGCCTTTCTTAAACAGCATCAATTATATTGCAATTCTTCAACTCTCCTGTGTAAATTAACTTAAAAAAACAATGAGGCAAAAAATTTACCTGGTATCAAACAAGGACTAAAACATTTTACAAGGCCTAGGGAAATAACACAGAGAACTGGAGCACATGCTTTGTATACCAGGCCTCTAAGCCCAATCCCAGTACCTCACAGTTCTTAATAACTACCAGATGCGGTTGTCAAAATAATAACAATAATGATGATAATGATGATAATGATACAAATCAATATTTATTAAAGACTTGCTATAGCGAGGTAAATATGAAAGTCTAATATTCTATGCAATGTTTAAGATGTTCTATGTAATGTTTAAGATGTTCTCTTATTGGGTCTATCTCTAGTACAGAGGGAAGAATTCTTGCCTTACATATTTTCTGGTCAACCCCAATTCAAAATTCTGATCAACTCAGATTCAAAATTTCCTGTACCACATATGGTCCCCTGAGCATTGCCAGGAGTGAGCTCTCAGCATAGACCTAGGAGGAAGCCTTGAACATATCCAGGTGTGGCCCAAAAACAAGCAAAGATATATCTTTTAATCTGTGTGTATAGCCATAATGTGCTACAAAACAATGTGTCCCTTCTAACTATCTTAGAGCCAACAGTAGCTGGAAATTATATATCCATCTTATTTTTTCCTCTGAAGAATTCTTAAATAAAAATAACTTTCATAGTAATGTTAAGATTACTATAAACTAGGGAGACAGCATGCCAATGAGCATTGCACATCAAAATTGAAATATTGTCTCAATGAATTGCAAACATTTTTGTATTATATTTTGCCTATAATTTTTCTTATTTAATAAAATCATTCATTACTTATTGAATAATTTAGCTATATTTTTAACTTCACATAAATCATTGAATTTATTTAATGCATATTTAGGATCTCATCTTTTAGCAAAAGATGTTAGGGGTCATTTTTGTCAATATTTAAGTTTTATAAGGGGAGGCTTTAACTCTGAACTCTTTATAATAACTGAGAATACAAACTCAATGCCCGCACCCATATGGTCACTCTGAGCCTTGCCAGGAATATTTCCTGAAGCACAGCATCAGAGCTAAGCTCTGAGCACTGATGGGTGCAGTCCCAAAATCAACAAACTCAAATCAAAACAACCTCACTGTCCAATTAGCTTCCAGCACCTGCTCTCTCCTCCCAACATCACAGAAAGAAAAGTGCTGAGATGTTTACCTTAGGAAGGATCTTTGGTTTCTATTCAGTTCTACTGGCAGGTGCTGGAGGAAAGGGAAATCTTTGTCACATTGATCTGATCAATTAGGAACAGAAATAAGGCTGCACTATGGTCTTCTGACTACCAATATAGTGCTCTCTCTCTCTCTCTCTATATATATATATATATATATGTGTGTGTGTGTGTGTGTGTGTGTGTGTGTGTGTGTGTGTGTATGTGTGTGTGTCAAATTCCAACACATATTAGAAAGCAGCAGTTTTGAAGTTTTTAAAGTCTTCCCGACACAAAGGAAACACAATCAGCTCAGAAAATTGGTTTGAAATATCTACTAGGTAACTCAAATTCAAAGAGGGAGCCAGAACCCAAAAAGGGAGGCAGAGTTCACAAGTACATATACACATAAAGCACACCCACATAAGATAAGCACACACGTGTGCACACAACTAGACACAGATACACAAAAGAAACATACGTTTACTTATATACAAGCACACACTCATGCCTACATACAAGCAAAATTCTTTTATGTGGTTCATATTCATGCATACATAAACATATAATCACATATACATGCATACACAAGCACAGGTGATGGCTAGACTATAAATACAGATGAAGACTCAGATATTTGATATTTCTCAATTTACCGAGTACACCAAATTCACATGCATACAAAGGATACACTTCTTTATGCATTTCATCTAAGTCCTTTTATAACTTTCAATTGTAGTATAAACTATACATTGAAAACATTTTGCTTGCTAGTTTCCAAACTTTCACATGTATTAAAATTAGACAGTTGGTCTTTGCCCTCTAAGATCCTATACTGCTTTGAAAATAAAATTTCACAGACCGTAGCAGAAGAGTAAACTATTTCTCACTACACTGATAATTTTCCTGTTTTGGAAGAGAGCATAGCATCAGAAAAAAATCTGAAAGGGATAATTGTTAGATATTGTAACTTTATTGTTGGGAAGTAGAGAATGCTACGTAATCTTCCTTTCAACACGCCTCTGAGAGGTCTTTAACGTTCTTTGGGAATGTCTCTGGCTCTGCATTGTTCCCCCTTTGACTGGCCTGAAGACTGTGTGACTCTGTTTAATAAGCATGAGGTAGTAACAATCACACCAGATTGTGGATCTGTAATTTGAGATTCCTGGAAGAAAAGTAATGTACAGTAGCTTATGTTGGACTCAATGACTGAATTTCTTTCAGTGTGGGTGAGAGAAGAAATATTTCTCATGCTCTGTCTGGATGGCACATCAGAGTCAACCTTTGGAGCCAGACAATTGTGGAATCAAACCCCACAACTGACATTTGTTAGTGGTGAGCATTTGGGCCAGCAATTTAATCACTCTGACTCTAACCTTTCCTGTGTTTAAAATAAAGATAACACTATATATCCCAAAAGATGTATTCAAAAGTGACTGACTCAAAAATATTTTTCATTTTACTATGCATAGTATCAAAAAATACAGAATATAATGTGGAAATGATGATGATTTCTTTTTGTGTGAAGCAAGGAAGTGTTTATTAAAACTTATTTAGAAAATCTGTGTAGTGTGAGATTATATCTCACTGTTGTTTCGATTTGCATATCCCTGATGATTAGTGAAGAGAGCATTTTTCATATGCCTTTTGGCCATTTGAATTTCTTCTTTGAGGAAGTTTCTTTTCATTCTTCTCCCCATTTTTTGATGGGATTGGATTTTTTTTCCTCGTAAAGTTCTACCAGTGCCGACATCCAAAAGAGCAAAATCAACCAGTGCAGATGCAGATGAGAGGAGAAAGGAACTCTCATCATTGTTGGTGGGGATGCTGACTTGTCCAGCCTTTGGAAAACAATATGGATATTCCTCAAAAAACTTGAAATTGAGCTCCATTTGACCCAGCAATATTACTCCTGGGAATGGAGATTATCAGGCTGAGTGAAAATAGTCAGAGGGAAAAAATATAGATATAGAATGACTGCATTCATTTGTGGGATATAAAAAAATGAAACTAATTTCCCAAACCAGGCAAAACAGGTACCAGGATTGTCAATGATTGGAATCTACCACAAGTATGTGGAGGGCACATACTTATTACCTAATAAGATTAGTATCTTATCTTATTAGGTAAGATAGAGAAGAGATTAATTTGCCAAAAATAGTTGTAAATGGTAATGCCAGACTAAAATTGAGTATTGAAAATAGGTAAAGGGATATGCATGATAAAACCCCTCAGGGTATGTATTGCAAACCACAATGTGAGACAAGGAGGAGTAGGAAGAGGAGAAGGAGGAGAAGGAGGAGGAGCAGGAGGAGGAAGAGAAGGAGGAGAAGGAGAAGGAGGAGGAGGAAGAGGAGGAGGAGGAGGAGAAAGAGAAGGAGGAGGAGGAAGAGGAGGAGGAGCAGGAGAAGGAGGAGGAGGAAGAGGAGGAGGAGAAGGAGGAGGAGAAGGAGAAGGAGGAGGAGGAAGAGGAGGAGAAGGAGGAGGAGGAGGAGAAGGAGGAGCAGGAGAAGGAGAAGGAGGAGGAAGAAGAGGAGGAGGAGGAGGAGAAGAAGGAGGAGGAGGAGAAGGAGGAGGAGGAAGAAGAGGAGGAGAAGGAGGAGGAGAAGGAGGAGGAGGAGGAGAAGGAGGAGGAGGAGGAAGAGGAGGAGAAGGAGGAGGAGGAGAAGAAGGAGGAGCAGGAGAAGAAGAAGGAGGAGGAAGAAGAGGAGGAGAAGGAGGAGGAGAAGGAGGAGGAGGAAGAAGAGGAGGAGAAGGAGGAGAAGGAGGAGGAGAAGGAGGAGGAGGAGGAAGAAGAAGAGGAGGCGAAGGAGGAGGAGAAGGAGGAGGAGGAGGAGCAGCAGGAGAAGGAGGAGGAGGAGGAAGAAGAGGAGGAGAAGGAGGAGGAGAAGGAGGAGGAGGAGGAGAAGGAGAAGGAGAAGGAGAAGGAGAAGAAGGAGAAGGAGAAGGAGGAGGAGGAGGAGGAGGAGGAGAAGGAGGAGGAGGAGGAGGAGGAGGAGGAGAAGGAGAAGGAGAAGGAGAAGGAGAAGGAGAAGGAGAAGGAGAAGGAGAAGGAGAAGGAGAAGGAGAAGGAGAAGGAGAAGGAGAAGGAGAAGGAGAAGGAGAAGGAGAAGGAGAAGGAGAAGAAGAAGAAGAAGAAGAAGAAGAAGAAGAAGAAGAAGAAGAAGAAGAAGAAGAAGAAGAAGAAGAAGAAGGCCTTCCATAGAGAAAAGGAAACTGAGGACATTGTTGTTGGGAAATGTGCACAGGTGGAAGGATGAATGATGGAACACTGTATGACTGAAACCAATCATGAGTAGCTTTGTAATTATCTCTCTCACAGTGATATAATAAATTTTTATAAAACTTATTTAGAAATATGTGAGGAAAAGTACATGTTCAAGAGAGAACATAGGCTTCTCCAGATTAGATAGAATCAAAGAAGCAAGAAAGTAAAATACATATTCAAGAGAACACAAGTTTACAATTACTTCATTGTAATGAGTAAGCTAAAAATTATGAGTCTTTTAATCATGCAGTGATGATTTTATTGGTTATTATGTCCACTTACTATTTCAGTGAAATATAAATAGACTTTGAAAACATTAAGAAACTGTTTTTAAACTGGATCCATTAATAGTTCTTTACTACTAATACATTCTTGATCAGTTCCTCATTTTCATCAACTAGAAAATTCATCAGTTATTTATTGAACAAGAAATTTAAAAAATGTAACTTTTTATCTATTTTTTAAGAATCTCACAGTTGTTAGGCTAAAATTATCATTACAAAATTTGTAACCCTGATCTATAGTAATCTTTTAAAAAACATATACAAATACCAAAAAAACTATAAATATAATATTTAAGAAATTAACTGTGTCAAATTCTAGTATGGGCTTGGATTTAATTTGTGTGATATGTACCTCTGCTTCCATGTGAAAGAAAGCTAAGTTTATCTGAATCTTCATACAGACTATTGTCTAGTAGAGCCAAAGAACTGGTTGCCATGAACATTTTCAGCCTGCTAAAGAAGTATATCACAACATAGCAGTGGTGTCTTTTGTCTACCTAAATTTAGTGATTCCCAGGGTTCATTTATTCTCCAAAGCTTGAGCCAAAAGTGGGTATCAATCAGTATCATGCCATATAGCAAAGCCCCAATGTACTTCTTTGGAGTACTATTATTCGCTCATTTAATAAGAGGTCCTTATGAATTAAACTTGATTTATGCTAAAACTTCATTGTAATCTACTCTATCTTATAGATATCTACATCATGCCATGCATTCAGAGAGTGTTTTGCCTGTGTAACAACTTAGTTCTACACCCTACTAAATACTCAGACTTAGTAAATAAATGTTTTCAAGTAAGCATTTTTAAAAGCTTGAATACATGCAACCCTAGTCAAAGTATAGAGGTAAGAAAGAGCACACGTTTACATAGTACCTAAATGAAATGGCTTTACTGTTTTTAGGGAGTAAAAGATCCAGTTTAAGATGTCTCCCCAGATGTGTGATCTATGGAAAGGAGCAAACAGTCACAAGAAAAACCTGATTCCTTCCAAGATAATCATTATTAAGCAGTGTGTCTGGGAATGTGTTCCAGAAACTTGGAAAAATTAAAACCGGTATAGACATTTCTGTAAGTACTTGCCACATATTTTCTTTACTGGAAATAGGTTCCTTTTATATTTTTTAAAAGTAGTTTGCTTTCCATTTTTGTTATTTAGGTTTTTGTACCTAATAGGAAAACAGGATAAAAGCAGAATTTTATGCAGTGCATTTCTGTCTTCATTTCATTTATACATTTATAATGTAATTATTTTCACATCCTAAAATTCAAAGCCTAATGATATCATTCACATTTAGTTTACAATTTTCACTGGTATATTCTCTAATCACAAAAAGGCACATTTTCCTAGGCTATTTCATCTTTCTAGACTATTAGTGAATTGTTACACAAACCTTCCCTCTGTGGAATTAAACTCAAGAAAATCACCTCCCTCCAGCCTGCTAGGTCATTCATATACCTCACAAGCTATTAACAGATCTTCAGTGCTAGTCATGTCAGGCTGACTGAAAAAGGTCAAGCTGCAAAACTGAAGCCTCTTGGAAGGAATAACCAGAAAACTTGGGCCTATAAAACTAGCACCATTACATATGCCAGCACCCAGATGAAAAACACACCACTACCACTAGCAACACATTGATCTAACAGAACTCTCCTCTCTGAGAATCATATAGGTCGAAAAACACTAAGAAAGCCTCAAGAGATTGCTAGAAGTGAAAGAGATCAGATGCCAGAAAGCAAATCAGAAGTAGACTTGGGGCTGGAGAGTGGGCACAGTTAGCACCAAAATACCTTGTCTGTCCTCATTTCAAGCATAATGGAAGGTCTTGGTATCTGAAAGGTTGGCAAGAATGTTGAGATCTCAAGATTAGAACTGACTGAAGGTGTTGCTTGACTCCAATACGTCATTCCTCCACTTCCACCTTGTCTCAGGATCCCAACTAAGCTGGATATTGAGTGCCCAGGAAATTCGGTCTTCCATATAGAGATCAGGTTATACCATTTTCCTTGTCAGTAAGTAAATTATTGAAAAACATAAATTTTGATATATCCCACGAGATATATGATTTTAGTTCTTCTGAAGATCAAATGGCAAATAAAAAGGATGAGCTCTGCCCTCTAAATAAGGTTGTGTTTATGCAGAGAGAATACAATGAGCTGCATTGTCACTCTTGCAATCATAAAAAAGCAAATATAGGAATAAAAAAAACATATTGAGGATGGTGGAGAGAAAAGATGGATAAAAAATGGCCTTTGATAGCGACTGAATTAACTTCCCTTTGGTTTGCTCTTCCTCCAGACTCCTTATGAGAGATAACTTTTCTATACTATTAATTTGAATTGTTTTCTCTTACTTATATAGTAACATATTCTTTAACCAGTTATTTTTATTTTTATTTTTTATTAAATATTTTATTATACCACCGTGAGATATACAATTACAACGTTGTCCATGTTTAGAGGTTTCGGTCACATAGTGTTCCAGCACCCGCCCTCCACCAGTGCCCATTTCCCACCACCAATGTCCCCAATTCCCTCCCCACCCATAGCCTGCCTAAATGGCAGGTTCTTTATCTCTTCTCTCTCTCCCTCTCTCTCTTTTCCTTCTCTTACATTGTGTAACCAGTTATTTTTAAATACTTTATTGTCTTATCAGATCGTCTATTAAACCGGACCCAATTTTGGTAAAAAGGTACAGCTTGTTATTTGAGATTAATAGTTCTGGAAATTCAATATTCAATATCAGCATTGTAGTCAACAATATTGACATACTAAAAATTTTCTAAGTAAAACATTTGTGTTGAAAGGTTGATGTGGTACTTTGGGGCTACTCTTGAAGGTATTCAAGGGACCAGGGATTGATCAGGGGTGGCAGGGATTGAACAGTGTACAACATGAAAAGTATTTGCCCTAGTACTTTAAACATTAGTACCATGATCCCGGTAAATTTTAAATATTCTAATACAGAAACAAAACAGAAAAAGAAACAGTAGCCTTAAGATGTAACAACTCTGTCAGCTGGGTTCTGGCAATTCTTTCATGACATTCACATTTGTTGAAGTATCAGCTTTTATTTTAAAAATATACAATTTTTGTTTGACATTTATAACTTCGGTTAAGTGTGGACAATATTTGATCACTGTGACTATGACATAAAATGAGGTGCTCTGAAGTTGTGACCATTAGAAAATGATGGGTGGTGATACAATCACTTCACTTCACTTGATCACTTGAATCCCGTTATTCATCGATTTGCTCGAGCAGGCGCCAGTAACATTTCCATTGGACCCTATCACGTGCCAATGTAGCCTCAAACCGTTCCTTCAGGGTCTTAACAAGGAAGTCTGACCATCTTGTAGGTGGCGGCCACGTGATCTTTTGACATCCCGTGGGATCCAGTCGGTAATGGCTCTAGTCCAGCGGTTGTCTCCAAATCGTTCGGGTCCTCACTTCAAGACATGGGAGTATAATTGACATCCACTGGACCTCACAGCTCTATGTGAGACCTACAGTAATAAGCCTAAGTATCAAATAATTTCACAGACCTTTGTAAATGGTAAAAATATTTTATAACAGGGCTGTGATATCATACCAACATGAATTATCAAGCAAGTGCTCAATGATAGTTGCGATTGTTCAATTCTGGAAAAAAACGAAGAAGTAGATGAGGTTTTTATTTTGCTTGCTTCCCATTGACTTTGTTCACAATCTGGTACCACATACTTAATTCTTATGCTCTGTTTACTTTTTTTTCTGAAAAGGATGTGAAATATTTATAGTATAACCAATAGCTCTTATGCAACAAAATAAGCAATGGTCTTAAACAATTGAACATATCACATAAACTCTTTTACATCTTTTTCTTCTGTTTCCTCACCTAGCACATGAAAAATTTGGATATTATCCTCTACAAGTTCTCTCGCATAGATTGACATGTTACTATTGCTTTCTAAATCATTAAATTCTAGAGGGCTTGTGATAAAGTGATGGGTTGTGAAAGATAGTGATCAACACGTATATGACTAATAGTTTGATGAGTAGCTTCTCTCGAGATTTCAGCAGTTAGTAGCATTAGTAATATAGGCCTAAAATCAACGCTATTTTCTCTTAAAAATCTCCTCCCCTAGCCAGAGAGATAGCATAGCGGGCAGAGAGCTTAAGTAGTATGCTATCATCCCGAAGTTCCATCCTTAGCATCATATAGGATCCCCAAAGCTCTATCAGGAGTTATTCCGGACCACAGAGTCAGAAACAAGCCATAAGCACAGCTGGTTGTACCCCCAAAACTAAGCAAACAAAAACTTCTCCCTTGTAAAAGTTGTTTTTTTCTTCCATCATTTTGGATCACATCCTGCAATGCTCAAGAGTTACTCCTGGCTCTACACTCAGGAATTACTCCTGATGGTGCTCAGGGGACCATATGGGATTTGCAGAATCGAACCTGGGTAGGCCGTGGTGCAAGACAAAGCCCTCCATGCCCCCCCACTTTTGCATGGTAAATGCTCTCCCAGCTGAACTATCACGTTGGTCCTCCAAAAGCTTTTACAAATGATAAAGGAGGCGGGGCCGGAACTATAATGCAGCAGGTAGGGTGTTCGCCTTGCACTCGTGCAATCCTGGTTCGACCTCCAGCGTCCCATTATGTTCCCCTGATCACCACTAAGAGTAATTCCTGAGTGCAGAACTAGGAGTAACCACTGAGTATTGCTGGGTGTGACCAAAAAAATCAAAAGAGATAAAGCTGCTCATTCGCCCCTTATATTTACTCGATAATAAGGAACAAATAATAGCATATAGAGTGTGAAAAATAAATATTACTTACTTTAACGAAAGGGCAAAATTATACAGTATTTGGTGAAGGAAGAAAATCATGAAAAAAATCTTGAAGAATTTAGGAAACATGTCAAGGAATATAATAATGTATATTATTGAATGTATAAAGATGTCAGAGAAAATGACAGAGATATAATATTATTGTACCTATAAAGTTGTCAGAAGAAATAATAATTACACCCAAACTATCTTGTACTACTACATACAATATTTTCTTAAAGTTTTACTTCTATGTTTTTTCTAATTTTATTTGATATAACAAAATTGCAATGTATTTTGCTTACAAGGTGATGACTTGATAGATACAACATTGTGTAAGTTATTGTAAAAAGACTGCCATAATGAGTCTAACACATTGTCACCTCTGTCATTTCAGTGAGAAAACTTAAGTTATTACTCTTCTGACACATTGCAAAGTTTACAATAAGTGCTATTGGCTATTCAGCCCTCTCCTGAATGTCCTGGCAATAAATTCTGTTATTTGTTTCCATGAGTAGTAATCCTTTTTTTAATATTTCGCATATGAGTAATATCACAGAATCATTGCCTAAATATGGACTATTTCATTTAGAATAATGTCTTCTAGGTCTATTCCTGTTCTTACAAATCACTGTTTTTCTTCTTATGATTAATATTCAATTGTTCATATACGTATGTAAGACATCACAATTTTCAAACTTATTTCTCTACATGGCAACCCTTAGATTGTTTGCACATTTTAGTTATTATAAATAAGGCTGCAGTAAAAAAGAAGAGCACAGTATGTCTTAAAGGTAATGATTTTATATTCTTTTGGTTTATACTAAAAAGTAAGGATTGTCGGTTGCTTCATTTTTCCTAAGGTGGCTGGATCCATACCCAGATGTGCTCAGGATTTATTTCTGATTCTCAACCAGGAAATCATCTTCTGGCAGTGTTTAGGGGGTCACATTCAGAGCCAAGGATTGAACCCCAGTCAGTAGCATGCAAGGAAAACATTTTACCTCCTATAGTATAACTCTGGCCCTGAGCTGACTGGATTTTATAGCAGTTCTATTTTAAAGTTTTAACATAACTTTAATATTATTTTCCACAGTGATTGTACTTGTATATATTCCGATCAGCATTGCACAATGCTCCCTTTTTTCTTATGCTCCTCAACATTTGTAACATTTTTATCTTTTTATATTGATAGACTAAAGGTTGTGTGACCTAATTATAATAGATTTCCTGAAGATTTATTACCTTTTCATATACTTATTGACCATTTATGTGTTTTCTTTTTACTTTTTAAATTGTTTTTTGCTTTTTGCTACTGAGTTTTAAGAACTATAGATTTTCAGGAACTACCTCACTGCTGAGCTGTGCTGGGGTGCTGAGTTTCCCAACAATATCAGGGAGCAGGATCGAATCCCCTTCTGCCCCAAGGGGACTGGTGGCCAGATAAACACTCACGAATCCACCAAAGTTCCAAAAGGTTTTTACTCACGCAAGTTCTGGCATTACAATCCAAGGATAGGAAAACCCCAAACTTTCAGTTCCTAGTAGGACCCAGGCCATGTGATGGGTGCACAGACCAGAGAACAGTCTCAGACTGAAAGAAGATGACAAAAAAGGCAAAATGGCCAAAAAGCCCCTTCTCCTTCCTTCTAGCTTCTATTACTGTCCGAAGCCCACCAAAGGCTTTCAGCCCAGCCCATCATGTGCTGGACTATCTAGAGACAAAGTAAGACAAACGACCTTATAGAAATGCTGATATATCTCCAGGTGGGCCCTTTGGCTCAAGTTTAGCAAATACTGTATGCCCAAGCTGATTTCCTGAGATACAAATCTCCCTAGCAGAGTTGGGATGGGCAACATCTCTGAACCAAAAAGCAGTTCAAGATATAATTTGTAGAAAATGGCATTAGTACTTCTTCACTATCACTATCACTATCTTCCTGTTCATCATCTATTTGCTTGAGCTGGCACCAGTAATATCTCCATATGTCCTGTCTCATGCTAGAATAGCCCAAGGGCATCTGCTAGCTCCAGGAACATAAAGAGCCTCAAACCATTATTTTAGGTCATGGGAATGAACTAATATAATTGTTACTGGTATTTGGCATATCAAATACGACACGAGCAGCTTGCCAGGCTTGCCATGCGGGTGGCATACTCTTGTAGTCACCTCTAAATATAGCAGTTATTGATGAACCATGTGAATGCAAGCGGCCACACGAGCCGGGCTGTGATAGGCTCATCTGCTGGGTGGAGTTCTGACGAGAGGGAAGTCCAGATATGGAAAATGGTGGCCCTCATGGAGTAGGGGCGGGGTTGTCTGGCTTGTTGTGACGCTTTGCTGGGGTGGTGGGCCAGGGCTAGACCCCACCATCCCCTCCCGGGCGCCTCGTGAGTGGCTGGGCACAGGGAGAGCAATTAGCATCTCTGCTCCATGTCTGTAAGTCTCTGGATCCGCATACCTGGGCCGAATTAAAAACACTGCTGCAGGGTGGGTGTCGATGATCCGGGCTGTGATAGACTGCCTGCTGGGTGGTGTTCTGATGAGAGGGAAGTCAGAATGTGGAAAATGGAAAATGGAAAATGGAAAAGTACTAATGGAAAACTGGTACTTCTTAATATGAATATATAGCCAACCAATTCCAGCAAACCCTAGACCTCCACTTAGGTCCATAATCCATCAGAATAATTCACTTCACCTTTTACCTTTAGAGTCAGAGACACGTTCGTTTGCCTGGAGGCTTACTGACATGTCTCTTTGAACTATCAGAACTAGTTACATTATGGTTGATAGCCAAGTGGTCTCTTGGAATGACTGCATGTGTGACCCCTGTGGAAACCCATGGGGCAAAAAGGATATTGTACTGGAGCAAGCAAGATTCACAATAAGGATATTTTGCCATATAAAATTATAAAATCAATCCAATTCTGCTCACACTCCCATTGTATCTGTTCCAGAGATTCCCTAAAGGCAGGTAGCAGTTCCTAACACG
Organism: Cryptotis parvus; assembly: GCA_021461705.1. NCBI lineage: Eukaryota > Metazoa > Chordata > Mammalia > Eulipotyphla > Soricidae > Cryptotis > Cryptotis parvus. Next base: position 140,713 of record JAJIBD010003260.1, on the reverse strand, counting down.
CTAAATGTAGTAGGAGCCTACAGCTCAATGGGGGTGAGCTGCCCCCATTGTCACCCAACAATAGATAGTTGTATATATTCATCCTAATTGAATAGATGGTGCAAATATTTTCTCCCATTTACTAAAACTCTCCCCATACTTATTTTTCTCTATAAAAATGCTGTGTATGCATTTTTAATTTATTGTCAACTTACTTGTATTTTACATATTGATCTTAGCTGTCATTTTTAGGAACTAACACCAAAAGCACAGCAACAAAAACAATAAACAGGTGGGTCTGTATTATGTCTTAATATGGATATAATTTTAGAGATCTGTCAATGTTGGCATTCTTATTTTTAAAAATTAGAAAGCAAATATGCACTCTAGATATGTTTTCTTTATATATCCTGCAAGTGAATAATTAATTAATATGATAAATCATTATTTTAAAATGCAAAATTATACAGAGAGGATGAAGGTGAACAATTCTCCAGCACTTCAGAACTGTATAAGATTTAGGAAAGGCAAAGGAGGAGGCATGAGCTGCCAGGAAAGCAAATTCTTATAAAAATAGATGGGACAACTGATGAGACCTCAGCAAGTGGAAGGTCAGCACTGGTCTCAAGAATGTGTGTAAATGGGATTCTAAAAAATGTTAGTTTTATTGATTGCGATTTTCAATTATTTTTTATTTCTTTGTAATTAGAAAAATGCAAAAGAAAAAGAAAAAATGCCATCTATATCATGTGAAACCAAGTCCTACTCTTAGCATTTCAGTGAATTTTCTTTGAGTCCTTCACATATATTTTGATAAACTCAGGGTCCTTCTAGCTAATGAGCAGTAGCATGTTACTCTAACTAGATATGCAGTAGGTACCAAAAACTAACTCCATTTTACTTTCTTAAAATTTTGCGGGCATGTCATTCATTCACAAATAAATATCACAATTCACTTTCAATAAACTGCAAAGTTATTCATCATCCATTAAAAAATAAATTTATAAAATTATAATGAAAAGTATCCTCAAAAACACCTTAGCACACATAAAAGAATTAAAGCTGGTAAAAAAAAAAATACTTAACCAACTTAATGCATTAACAGACTAAGCTAAGTAAGAGTTTTTACCCAATGTAATTCCTATTTCTTTAAAAGATAAAACCCTAAACTTCCACATCTCGGATTCTAATACCAACTTCAGGAATAGGAACCAGGAAAGGGGAAGGAAACACACCAAATGGGCTTAGAGTACCTTTAATGGCAGAATACAAAGAAGCAGTTTTAAAAAAGCCAAAAATGAATAGGTGACAAAAAAAAATGCACATGATGGCCTCCAAGTGTATGCAGTGCAACCCACATTGTGTAGAAGAAGGAAGGGAGAGATAAGGAGAAAGAAAAGAAATAAAGAACCTGCCATTTATGCAGGCTATGGGAGGGGGAGGGAATTGGGGACATTGGTGGTGGGATATGGGCACTGGTGGAGGCGGGTGCTGGAACACTATGTGGCCGAAACCTCCAAACACGAACAACGTTGTAATTGCATATCTCACAGTGGTATAATAAAATGTTAAAAATAAATAAATAAATAAATAAAATAAAATAATGCATAGGTGCGAAAAGAGTCAAATCTCTAATTCATGAAGTGTTATTAAGTATAAAGATATCTCACTCTAATGGAGGGGTTAGACAACTTAATGTGGGCTCGCTTGCTGACTCCTTCCCACACACAGAAAAGAAAGCAAGAGGTAAATTCAAAACAGAAATTTGACAAATTTGACTTTATCCCAGGTGATCAAGATCAACATTAACAAGTGATATTATATAACGTGAATATGATGTGATGACAATGATGCTTTTCCTTTGTGATTTTCTTCCTCAAACCCACACCATCATGAGAAAAGTATGATACAAATTCCAAGGGAAGGGGATCCTGTGATGTACCTGCCCAGTAGTTCGCACAGTTGTCAAAATCATTTTTTAAAAAAGAAGAAGGGGCTGGAGCGATAGCCCAGCAGGTAAGGCGCTTGCCTTGCATGCGGCCGGCCCATGCCGGCCAGGGTTTGATCCCCGGCATCCCATATGGTCCCCCGAGCACCGCCAAGAGTAATTCCTGAGTGCAGAGCCAGGAGAAACCCCTGACCATTGCCGGGTTTGGCCCAAAAAAAAGCAAAAAAAAAAAAAGTCTAAGAAATTGTCACATCTGAGAGTAACTGAAGGAAATGTGATTGACTAAATGTAATGCAGTATTCTGTATGTGTTTCTAACACAGAAAAATGATGTCAGATAACTAAGAAATTCTAAATATATAAAATATATTGTAAACACATATATATATATATATTTACTTTCCATCCTTCATATAAGTTTTGACATTCTTTTGACATGATCCCTAACTCCTAAATAATTTAGGCTTTAAATAATTAGGGTAAATGAAAAAATTAATATAAGGTTGAATTAAGACAAAAAAGGATAGAGCTTTAAAGATCAATGGACAACATGGTATTTTTCTCCATATTATGTAAGTGGATATAGGGCACACATTAATGATACCATCAATATCAGTTAAAGTTTATCAACCACTGACACAAACTTACTTTCTACCCTTCATATAAGTGTTTGCATTCTTCTGACATGATCCCTAACTTCTGCATTGCTCAATAATTCATATCTCTCATTATTACTCAATAATCCTTGATTTGTCCTCTGTGCCATATATGTCTCCCTCAGGAAGTTATTTTACTTCTCAAGTCACTTCTCACCCAAACTAAACCCAATTGGTTTCATCTTAGAGTCCTGAAGTTCCAATTGTCAAGAAAACCACAAAATAATTTCAAAACTGAAAGACATGGGACTGGAGCGATAGTCCAGCGGGCAGGGTGTTTGCCTTGCAGGCGACTGGCCTGTGCCGACCTGGGTTCGATCCCCAGCATCCCATATGGTCCCCAAGCACCACCAGGAGTAATTCCTGAGTGCAGAGCCAGGAGTAACCCCTGAGCATTGCTGGGTATGACCCAAAAAAGCAAAAAAAAGAAAAAAAACTGAAAGACACAGGGAGGAAAAATCCTGACTTGCAGAGAAGTTTTGCCATTTTGTTCAAAATCTGACATAATAATGTCAACCTCAATTACTAAAATATACAAGCAGGATTCTCTAATGCAAAATGCTAATTTGTTTTCCTTGTTCATTAAGTCAAATCCCAGAAGACACTAATGAAGACAATATCATGTAGCACTTTGCCTAACTTTTCTTCCACGTGTTTTATGATTTGGGGATCTAACATTAAGTGTCATCAATTTTGAATTATCTAATTTGCATAGTATGAGATTCAATTTATTGCTTTGAGGGTTGTTATTCAGCTTCCTCAACACCATTTGCTAAAAAAAAAAAATCCTTTCTCAATTTTATGTGTTCTTGGCTCCTTTCTGGTAAATTAACTGTGAATAGATGTGAGGATTTATTTCTGAGCTCTCAACTCTATTTTGTTGGTCTGTGTGCCTACCTTTGTTCCAATACCACTCTGTTTTGATTAGTATTTGCTCTCTAGTACAAAATCAGGGAATGAGATGACTACCATATTTTCTCAGGTTTGCTTTGGCTACCCGGTTTCTTTTGTGGTCCATTATAATTTTCAGTAACTTTCTGTATTCCCTTGAAGAATGCAATTGGAATTTTTGTACTAATCTGTATAATGTTTGGGGTAGGGTGTCATTTCACCAATGTCACTGTTTCTAATCTGTGAGCATGGAATATATTTTAATTCCTTACTTTTCTGACTTTCAGCATTGACATGGCTTTGATGTATGAGTCTTTCAGTTCCTCTGTTAATTCCCATGTACTTAATTCTTTTTGATGTGATTGTATTGGCATGGTTTTCTTGATTTTTCTCTCTTTAATTTGAAGTTCGTGTATAGAAAGGCAAGAGATTTCTAGATAATTTTAAGCCTGGTTTTGGAGTCTGTCATTTTAATTAATGTATTGGTTCTATTAATTTTTATTATTTTTCTGTACATACTTTGTCATCTGAAAACACTAATAGTTTTACTTTTTCTGTGCAATAAAAGAAACTATTGCTAAAACAGAGACATCTTATTGAATGTTAGAAAATACTGATATATTGTACTATATTTTGTACATCTGACAAAAAGCTAACACCTAAGATGTACAAATAATTCAAAAACACTTTTTAAAAATTTTTTTAAATTTTTTTTAAAAGGGAGGAACTTGGCATTTCACCAAGGAAGACATAGAGACAATTCAAGGTCACATTTTAAAAAAGCATGTTTGGAACTCTCACGCCGCCTGTCTCCTCCTCAGGTATTCTCCCTGGGGTGTGTGGCTGGCTGGGCAGGCACCTGGGGTTGTGGCAGAGCTCCAGGCCTCTGCAGAAGGTGGAAATACAACCCCCAGAAGTCCTAGGGGAAGCAGAAGTAAACGGACATTTTGAACTCCTCACACAGGCCTATCTCGGCCTCAGGTATTCTCCCTTGTCAGGGAGCACCACCGGGTCCCCTGACAGTACCGGAAGCGAAGTTCCCTTCTGCCTCCGAAGCTGGCAGGAATGGATGAAGACTCAGGAATCCGATGCAGTATTAAGAGGGCTTTACAATCACAGGTCCCAATATACAATCCAAGAGCAGGGAAAACCTCCGGACTCTGGGTTCCCAGCTAGGCCCCAGCCAGGTGTAGGCCAAGATCCACCACGTGTTGAGGCCCAACAGAGAATGGAGAGGACGGAGAAGCAAAACACCAAGGGAAGCCGAAATGGCAAAAGGGGAGATTCTTTCTTCTTACAGCTTATTTTATAGCTAGGAATCCCCCCAACTCCAAGCCCAGCCCATTCTGGGCTGGGCTATCTAGAGATGAAAACAGGAAAATAGCTTTATAGAAATGTAGCAACATCAGAAGACATCTGGTTGTTTACAAGGACCCAGAGCTAATTCAAAGCCTCCTAGCAGAGCTGGGAGAAGCTATAAGCTAAATGTAACTTCCCTGGCAGGAAGGATCAAATGCCCTCAGGTAATTTCTCCCAGCACCTCACCTAATATCTTGAGCCAAGATCTTCCTGGAATTTCCTTTATAGGGTAGAGAAGGGGTTTCTGAGATGGCATGTCTCTGTACCATAGACTAATACTAATGCCAGTTAAGTATTTCTCCAAGCCTTCACAAGAGTCTCATCTACTTCACAGTAGTTTTGTATTTTAGTTGCCTTTGAGTTATCAGGGAGCCATGCTTGATTGTTTGGAGGCAAACAGCATTTCTCTCTGGTCTAATTACTTAGAGATCCAACGTGGCCAGGCAAATATGCTGGTAAGATCTAGCTAGTCCCACGATGATTGTGATAGCATGAGAGAATATTTATACCAGCCAGTACAAAATACATGGTCAGATAAACTGCCACATTCAGACTACCCCCTATCTATGAAGTGACCTACAGGAGGCAATCCAGTGCAGATGCAGAGGCCTAGGCTTTTAGGTGTCCTGCAACATTCCCCTGGGGTGTACTGCTGGCTGGGCTGGCACCTGGAGTCGTGGCAGAGCCCCAGGCCTCAGTAGAAGGTGAAACCACAACCCCCAGAAGTCCGAGTGGAAGCGGAAGTAAACGGACATTTTGAACTCTCACACCAGCCTGTCCCCACCTCAGGTATTCTCCCTGGGGTGTGCGGCTAGCGGGCAGGCGCCAGGAGTCGTGGCAGAGCCCCAGGCCTAGGCAGAAGGTAGAAATACAACCCCCAGAACTCCGAGCGGAAGCGGAAGTAAACGGACATTTTGAACTCTCACACGGGCCTGTCTCCGACTCAGGTATTCTCCCTGGGGTGTGTGGCTGGCCTGGCAGGCTCCTGGAGTCGTGGCAGAGACCCAGGCCTTGGCAGAAGGTGGAACTACAACCCCCAGAAGTCTGAGTGGAAGCGAAGTAAACGGACATTTTGAACTCTCACACTGGCCTGTCTACGCCTCAGGTATTCTCCCCTGGGGTGTGCGGCTGGCGGGAGGGCGGCAGCCCACGCAGCCGCAGATTAATACAAAAACTAGGAAATTCAACACCAAGGTAAGGTAATACCCTCAAGAAAAAGAGAAACAGTACACTAGAGGAATCTATCCCTGAACACCACAACACCATGGGGAAACAACGCAGATCCCCAGTTCGAAGAACAGATGAAGGAATCAACCCTGAAGACTCAAAAAAATGCAGATGTGCATGATCTCTCTGACAATGAATTTAGAGAAGACATTGGTAGGATATTTAAGGATCTCAACGAAAAAATGGAGCAGATGTCCAATAAAATACAGGAGAACATAAACGAAGCAGTTGAAAGGTCAGTCAATAAATTACGGGAGGAAATGAGAGCAGAAATGAGAACCATGCAAATAGAAATATCATTGCTTAAAAACTCAGTAGATGAAATGAAAAACACAATAGGGGCTCTCAGCAGTAGGATGACAGCAGCGGAAGAGAGAATCAGTGAGACTGAAGATGAGCTGCAGAAAGCACTCAGAGAACTACATAAGATGGAATAAGACTGGAAAATGGATCAGGAACAGAACAGAAAACAATGGGATGAAGCCAGGCGGAACAACATAAGAATCATCAGAGTCCCAGAGGGACAGGAAAGTAACCCCAAGGAAATTAAAACAGTTAAAAACATCCTGCTGAAAAGTCCCCCCAGTTAAAGGACGAAGGCATCCAGATCCAAGAAGTCCGACACGCACCAGCAAGAAGAGACCCCAATAGAAAGACCCCAAGACACATCCTAGTCAAAGTAATGGATGCCATAGACAGAGACATAATTCTTCAGGCAGCAAGATCAAAGAAGGAAATTGTATACAAAGGAGCATCCATTCGACTTTCAGCAGACTTCTCAGAAGACGCCCTCCAAGTCTGAAGGCAGTGGTGGGATATAGTAAAAAAAAAACTTAATGAAATGAATGCCTTGGCAAGAATTATTTATCCAGCTAAACTCTCACTCAGATTTGAAGGACAGATATACAACTTCTTGGATAAACAACAGCTTGGAAACTTAGTAAAATCAAAATCAACCTTAAAAAGAAGGAGTGAAAGATCTACTATAATACGAGACATAACCCAAAAGAACAACCAACCTATAAAGAAAGATGGCACAAAATCCCATGACAATAATCTCTCTCAATGTCAATGGTCTTAAATGCACCAGTTAAGAGACACAGAATGGCAAAATGGATCAAAAAAATGAATCTGACATTCTGCTGCCTTCAAGAAACACACCTGAACAATCAATTGGAGCAAAGACAGACTCAAAATAAAAGGCTGGAAAACAATCCTTCACTCAAACAACCCATCCAAAAAGGCTGGGGTAGCCATAGTGGTATCTGACAACATAGACTTCAGGCTGAAGAAGGTCAGAAGGGACAGTGAAGGTCACTTCTTAATAGTCAAGGGGTGCATATATCAGGAAGAAATCATGCTATTAAACATATATGCACCCAACAAGGGGCCAGCAAAGTACCTAAAACAACTACTAACAGACTTCAAAGAAGACATTGACAGCAACACAATTGTAGTTGGAGACTTCAACACTGCTCTATCAACCCTGGATAGATCAACAAGATTGAAACTTACCAAGGAAATACTGGCCCTAAAAAGAAGAGATGGAAGGAAGAGGGCTGATAGACATATACAGGGCATTTCATCCCCAAAAAGCTGAATACACTTTCTTCTCCAGTGCACATGGAACATACTCCAAAATAGATCACATGCTGAGCCATAAATCATACCTCCATAAAATCAAGAAGATAGAAATTGTGCCAATTATTTTTTCAGACCAGGATGCTCTGAAAATAGAAGTTAATTGTACACAAAAACGGAGACCAATACCGCTTTCAGACCAGGATGCACTGAAAATAGAAGTCAATTGTAGACAAAAATGGAGACCAATACTGGAAACTGAACAGCTCATTGCTGAGCAACCAGCAAGTCATAAAAGAAATCAAAGAGGAAATCCAAAAAATTCCTGGAAACAAATGAGACTGAAGACACGAATTACCAGAACTTGCGGGATACAGCAAAAGCAGTGTTAAGAGGCAAGTTCATAGCTCTTCAAGCATTCATCAGAAGTGAAGAAAAGGCCATCACAAACAGTCTGACTTCACAACTTAAGATCTTAGAGAGTGATTAACACTCCTGAATTTGTATGGAATGATAAACCCCCACGAATAGCTAAAGCAATCCTTGGGAAAAAGAAGATGGGAGGTATCACTTTCCCCAACCTCAAGCTCTACTACAGAGCAGTTGTAATTAAGACATTGTGGTATTGGTATAGAGACAGACCTGTAGACCTATGGAATAGAACTGAATATCCTGAAACAGACTCTCAAATATACAACCACTTAATCTTTGATAAAGGAGCAAAAAATATTAAGTGGAGCAAAGAAAACCTCTTCAACAAATGGTGCTGGGAAAACTGGGCAGCTACGTGTAAAAAAAATTAACTTAGACCTCCTTCTAACGTCATGCTATAGATCTCAACATCAGACATGAATCTATAAGGTACATCGAAGAAAACATAGGAGAAACACTCTACGACATCAAAACGAAAAGTATCTTTAAAGACGACATACCACTGACCAAGCAAATGGAAGCGAAGATAAACAAATGGGATTATATAAAATTGAAAAGCTTCTGCACCTCAAAAGAAACGGTGACCAAGATACAAAGACAATCCACAGAGTGGGAAAGGATATTCACCCAATACCCATCTGCAAAGGGGTTAATATCCAGGATATATCAGGCACTGGTAGCACTTCACAAGAAAAAAAAACAGCCAACCCCATCAAAAAATGGGGAGAAGAAATGAACAGAAGCTTCCAAAAAGAAGAAATTCGAATAGTCAAAAGGCATATGAAAAAGTGCTCTTCATGACTGATCATCAGGGAGATGCAAATCAAAACAACAATGAGGTACCATCTCACCCCACAGAGACTGGCACACATCCAAAACAGCAAGAACAACCGGTGCTGGCGTGGATGGGGGGGGAAAAAGGGGACTCTGATCCACTGTTGGTGGGAGTGCCGACTGGTCCAGCCCTTTTTAGAAAACAATATGGGCATTCCTCCGAAAAACTAGATATTGAGCTCCCATTTGATTCAGCAATAGCACTCCTGGGAATGTACCCGAGAGACTGAAAAACACATAGCAGAAACACTATCTGTACTTCTTTATTCATCTCTGCGCTGTTCACTATAGCTAGAATCTGGAAACAACCTAAATGCCCGAGAACAGAGGACTGGCTAAAGAAACTGTGGTTCATCTACACTATGGAATACTATGCGGCTGTCAGAAAAGATGAAATAGTGAAATTTACCTGCAAATGGATGGACATGGAGACTATCATGCTGAGTGAAATTAGTCAGAAGGAAAAGGACAAATATAGAATGACTGCATTCATTAATAGGATATAAATAGATACCAATGTTTTACTAAGTGTGGGAAATGGTAATGGCAGATTAAAACTCACCATTGAATATACACAAAGAGACTTAAGTGATAAACTCTAAATATGTGCAGGGCTAGCCACAATGTGTAAAAGAAGAGGGAGAGAGATGCAGAGAGAGAGACAGAGAAAGAGAGGAAACTGGGGTACCTGCTATTGAGGCAGCCTGGGGGTGGGTGGGAGTGGGTGTGGGTATGGGTGATGATAATGGGGGCACTGGTGGAGGGATGGGTGATGGAATACTGTATTACCAAGAACCAATTATGAACACCTTTGTAATTGTATGTCTCACGGTGGTATAATAAAAAATTTAAAAAATTAAAAAATTAAAAATAAAAAAATAAAAAGCATGTTTGGGCTTTTGGACTTTTTGGGCTGGAGAAATAGCACATAGATTAAGGTACCTGCTTTACATGTGACCAACTCTGGTTGAACTCAAGCACTATATATCTTCCAATAATAGCATCACTGGATGCGGCTATTCGACCCCAAAGCACTGCTGGCTGTGACAGAGGTAATTCCTGGTACTAGAGAGCCAAGCAACACTGCATCCTCAGACCCTTACATTGAACTAATGGTGCAGTTGGCTAAAAATAACCAGAAGGGACCCAAGGATTCCTGAATACACACTGAGGGACATACCCTCCCACTCCACAAAAAAAAAAAAAATTATTGTCCTATATTATCAGTGAAATGTGTTGGGTAACATGCCCTACTAAGCCTTAGCCTCCAGTTACAATTAGATTATGTGGAGAGCTGGTCCCTGCCTTTGGGGAATCTCTGGAGCAGACACAATGGGAGTTTGGGCAGAATTGGACTGATTTTATAATTTTATATGGCATAAATATTTTTATCATGAATCTTGCTTGCCCCAGATCAATATTATGTTCTCACAGGTCCCCATGTGTGACATACAGGTAGATATCCCAAGAGTACTTGGCCATGTTGCATCAACCATAATGTAATCACTTCTAGTTCAGAGACATGCTAGTGTGCCTCCGGGCAAACTAACGTGTCTTTGACTCTAAAGGTAATGCCAAAGCTTATTATCATGATGGATTTTGGACCTTAGTGGAATCAGGAGTCTGGGATTTGCTAGCTATATTCATGGTAAAAGTATTAATGCCATTTCCTACAAATTTTATTCTGAACTGCTTCTGGTTCAGAGATGCAGCCCCTCCCTCTCTCTCTGCTAGGGAGATTTTGCCTCTGGAAATCAGCTCTGGCTTTTGTGAAGCTTGAGCCAAAGGCCCACCCTAAAGGTCTACATTTCAAAAGGGTCATTTACCTGGCTACATCTCTAGATGGCCCAAGCCAAAATGGGCTGGTAAGAAGATAAACTGGTCTAGCCAATATGGAAATATTTAGGGATGTCACAAAAGAATTAAAAATCATTTTATCATATAATGCAGAAATTTTATTCCCAAAACAGAAACACTAATAAAGAGAAATAAGTATATCTATGATCATGGAAGAGCTATTTACAATAGCCATTCTTTTGGGAACAAACCTAATTATCAACAGCACAAGATAAAGAAAATGTGGTTGTATACATAGCAGTTTCTTTACATATGGAATATTCCATTATATAATGTTCTTCCAATCCTGTTCAGTATGACTCCAGTTATCAGCTTGTAGATGACAGACAACAGGCAGATAGGGCGATAGTAGCCAGTGTCATGGATGTCTCCCTTCTTGAACAGTAAAACAATAGAACTGTCCTGCTGTTTTTCCATTGGCACCTTGAATTCAGGTAGATAGCATGTGAAGAGCTGAGCCAGTGTATTGATGAGTACTGACGGCAGATTCTTCAGGTGTTCGGGTATGACTTGTCTGGGCTGGGTGCTGTTTGTTCTTTACCAATGAAATGGCATGTCATATTTCAGAAGGGAGAACATTGGGAATGACATATCCATTCTGGCAGAACATTAGATGGACAACCATGTGAGCAAGCTGGCTTCCAAAAAAGGATTCAGCACAATTGACTATATCCACACAGTAACCAAGCTCATTGAGGTTTGTAGGGAGCTCAAGATGCTGCTCTGTCTAGCTCTGTATAACGTTCATTGATTTAAAAGGAGCCTTTGATTCTGTTGAGACTGAAGCGGTCATTGAAGCCCTTGCCAAACAGGGTGTTCAAACCCAATACATCAAGATCCTCCGTGAGCTGTATTATAGATTCACCACTAGGATCTCACCATTCTACAAGGAAGTGATCATTGATATCAAAAGAGGGGGTTGGCAGGGTGATACCATTTCACCGAAACTCTTCAGTGCCACCCTCGAGAACATTATGAGACAATTATAATGGGAAGGAATGGGAGTGAAGATAGATGGTCGGCAACTACACCACCTCCACTTGCTTCGCTGATGACATCATTCTAATAACACCAAACATTAGCCAAAAGGCCCAAATGCTGGCTGACTTTGACAGAAAATGTGGAAAGATAGGTCTACAGCTGAATCTCAACAAAAAAATGTTCATGAAAAATGAGCTAGTTCCAGAGGCCCCATTCACTCTCAAAAAAAAAAAAAAAAAAAAATCTCTGAATGCAACAGTTATGTGTACCTAGGTCGAGAAGTCAATGTGATGAATGACCTAAAACCTGAGCTGTACAGGAGAAAGAGAGTGGCGTGGAATGCCTTCAAGAGCATTGAAGAAATAGCTAAAAGAACAAAGAACTTCCCACTCGGGCACATCTCTTGACTCTACCATTCTCCCTGCATTAACATATACCTCAGAGACCTGGGCCCTACGAAAGCAGGATGAGAATGCTATTCAGATTTCCCAAAGAGGAATTGAAAGAGCTATGCTTGGTATATCATGCCTCACTCAAGTGAGAGAAAGAATTCAGAGTTCTGACCTGTGATGATGATGATTGAGAGTCAGGGACGCTATCTCATTTGTCAAGGCATCGAAACTCAGATGGGCTGGACATGTAATGCGATTTGGAAACAACCGCTGGACTAGAGCCATTACCGACTAGATTTTATGGGGCGTCAAAAGATCACGTGACTGCCCACCTACAAGATGGTCAGACTAGGCTCTTCATATTCCTGGAGCAAGAAGATGCCATTGGGCTACACTGGCATTTGACAGGATCAAATGGAAACATTACTGGCAACTGTTCTAGCAAATCGATGAATAACGGGATATCTGTGATCAATTGATCAAGTGATGGAATATTCTATACATTTTCTATACACAATGGAATACTACTTAGCCATTATAAAAGAGGAAATATTGCCTTTTTATGAGATTTAAATAGATCTGGAGGGAGCCATACTAAGCACAATAAGTCTAGAGAAAGACAAATACTAAATGAGCTCATTCATATGTGTTATATACAGAAAAATAAACCAAGTAAATGAACAATGCCCATAAAAAAACTATTACATTCTGTAAGCAAAACTGAAGTTATCAGAAGGGGAAGCAAGAAAAAGTGCCCTGAAAATGGTATCCATGGACTACAGTGGATGGATAATGGCAACTTGGTTGGTGGGTATAACACCAAAACATTTGATTAGTTACATTCATGCAAACCAATCTAACCTCAGCGTTTAAAAAATTAAAGCTGGAAGTGCCATATATAGGTAAAATATCTAATATAAAAATTATGGATCTTTCAAAGTCGAAGAGAAATAAAGTACCCTTTCAACAAAAAAGTACAGACAAAACCATATATGAGATATAGAAGCTGTGAGAGTTTATTGGCAATACTTAGAATTGTGCTAAATACATAAGACAATCCTTTATTATTTAGTTAATGGTTGTGGCCATACATGAATAAATGAAGCATCATAAGGAAATACTAAAAGCTGTCAATCATTAAAGTTCTTTGAAAGATTATTCTTTCTAGAAATTAATGTTTTTGTGATTAACCTCGCAATATCTTTGTGGTTTGGAGTCAGCATTACATAAAAAAATCTACCATGGATTATATTAACCAATGTACTTCCATTAAATATTCCAGCCAGATTCTGAAAAAATTCGAGGTATACAGTTAGAATTACTCTACCAAATACTAAGACATTGTGTATTCATCATAATAGGAGGTTATTTTAGGACTAGTCATATTTTTTTAAACGAGCAATGGAATAAAATTGAAAGGTTCAGCAGACCCATACTCCTAGCAAAAGCAAGCCACAGTATTCATGACACCACACATAAACAGAAATCATGAATCATGAAATGAATGGTACTAGGGAAATTAGCTCCTTCTAATTAAAATATTTTCATTAAATCCTTACATCATTCTCTAAGCAAGAATAAACTCAGTTGGATTTAAAACCTTAGTAGTCTTTTTCCAATCAGGAGAAGCCCATGTTCTCTTGTGAACACTTAAACCTCTGTTTCTCTGCTCTCCCATCTTTCTAAGTAATTTTTCTTTGTTAAAAAAAATGATTTTTTAGGGCTGGAGCAATAGCATAGTGGGTAGGGCGTTTGCTTGCAATGCAGCCGACCTGGGTTCAATCCCCGGCATCCTATATGGTCCCCCGAGCACTGCCAGGAGTAACTCCTGAGTGCAGAGCCAGGAGTAACCCCCTGAACATTGCCGGGTGTGACCCAAAAGAAAAAAAAATGATTTTTATAACAAATAAAATAAACTCTTAGTATATAACAAGGGATTGGGGCAGCTGGGGCAAGCAGGCAGTTTGTGAATCTGGGATCAGGCAAAAGATGTTTTGACCATGTAGAAAAAGCACTAATTTTGTGATATAAACACCAGGAATATCTAGTTAACACAAAATTAGAGATTTCTTCTTACTATGTGCTGCACATTATTTTCCACATAGTATCCAAAGTTAAAGGACAAGTTATATATATTATAAAATTCCGGCGAATAAAAGGAGGTTCCCAGGTATATTGTTTAAATATTCATAACCCAGTTATAAAGGGAAGCAACCATTTGAAAATGGATAAAGGATATACAATACAGATATAGAAATGAGCTGACTGAGTTCATAGATTTGAAGAGGTACTTGTTTTTATTGACAGGTAATCATCAGAGGACTACAAAATAGAGATATTTAAGCTTCAAAGACAAAAAATAATAAAGTCAGATATTGACCAATGTTCACATGAAAGAATAGAAAGCTTCTCATGTGCTAATGATTTTAAATATATATATTATAGTCACTTTCATGACTAATCTAACAATGTGTAGTCAAATTGTATTAGCACATGTTCTAACATTTCAAAAACCTGTAGAAATCTAAGTAGAAAGAATTATATATTAGGGTTGAAGAGAAAGTACAGTTAATAAGACACTTACCTTGACATGGCTGACCTGAGTTCAATCAACATTCAGTATGGTCCTCTGAACATTGCCAGGAGTGATTCCTGATCACAGAATCGGGAATAAGCCCTGAACACAACAAGGTGTGACCCCCAAACCAAAAAAATTAAAATCAAAAACTAGTATGTATAAAAGCCATTGTAGCTATGTAAAGGGAGAATATTTAAAATGTAGTTACTGGGGCCAAAGTGATAATAAGCAGGTTGAGAGTTTACCTTGCACTCAGCTGACCCAGGTTTGATCTCTGGCACCCCTCTGGTCCCCCAGGCACCACCAGGAGTGATTCCTGAGTGCAGGGCCAGGAGTAAGCCCTGAGCATTGCAGGGTATGAGCCTTAAGGCCAAAAAAAATTTTTTAAATAAATAAATTTCTTATTTTAAAAAAAATGTGATTTCTACAGGTACCCAGATGTCAAAGTTGTTTATTTTTTTGTTGTGGTTGGGGTGCCATAGATGAAAAACAAAGAGAATAATATAAGAAGTTTAAATGGGGAGCCAGAGAGAAGAAAAGGAAGGACTTTTACCCTGTTCACAGCTGACTGGCTTGGATCCAGGCACCACAAATGGTCCCCTGAGCACTGAGCCAGAAGTAAGCCCTGGGTAGCACCTGGTATGACCCCCATTGAACGCCCCAAACAAAACAAAAAATAAAAAAAGTTCAACCTGGTATGTAATACAAAATATCTAAATCAAGTTAAGAGCTCAAAGAAAATACACTTTTATAACTATTCACATGAAAAAGAAAACCACTAAATATAATGAGAGTAAGTACCATACGGAAGCCAGACAATTATTAATGTGGTTCAGAGGCAAAACAAAAAAGTAAATTAAAAGAATAAAAAATGATAGAAGCTCAGGTTTAAGTAATTTCTTTTAATATAAAGAAACCAGCATTGGTCATATAACACAATGTTGCGCACTTAAAAGCCAAAACAATCACAAATAATGAAGAGAACATTTATAAAGTGGGTTGGGGAAATGATTAGCTGTCTTTAATGTATAGGCAGTTAAGTAAAGAAAGGGGTTAACCTGAAATGCACTGAAGTCAGAAATTTATTTGGATGAGCGGCAACCCCCCCCCACCCCCCATAGCCTTTCATAGTCAAGGGGTAATTGAGTGTTAATTCCACTGACCTTATTTGCAGCACTCCTCCATCCCTGGGGCATCCCGGGCTGTCAGGCAGCATGCTTTACATAGCTGTCTACTTAATGTTTTTCTTTTGACCGCATTTTTTCACCTGAGGCATTTCAGTCCTGTAACTTCAGCAATCAATTTAGGCCCAAAGCAGCAGAATCCACAGTCCCCTAGAAGCAGGTATTTGCATGCGAGCTAACAGCTGAAGCACCAGAGAACTATGTGGCGGTACAAACAGATGTGAAAAGTAGGGCTGTATGCAAAGGCACTACACAGTCAAGTAATTTAGCCTGCACAGAATTATAGTGTGTGTGTGTGTGCGTGTGTGTGTATGTTGTGTGAGTGTGTGTGAGAGAAAGAGAAAGAACAGTAACATTTGTATTTGTGTAAGGTGTAGATATGATCTGTTAATTTTTAATAATATTTTTAAGCTGTAAGCTATTTTTAATGCAGTTTGCGTTAATGATCCTAAGCCGAAGGATCACAAATAATTTCATTATTTTAAGACAAATCATGAAATTCTAATAACTACATGTCCTAAAAGAAATCATTTAAAGCATGGTTTGAATAACAATATAGGAAAGTTAGAATTTTATATTTGTTTTTAGAAGTTTTTAGACAACTTTATTTAAAAAATAATTACAGCCCACAAAGGGTACATGATCTCATCTGCTGTCAAGAAATAGACTAACTTTCATTGAAAATATACCATTATAGTCATGTTTTTAACTCTTAAACTACACAACAACATATGACACTTTCTACTCATTACAAGGAATTCCCGACACACAATAAGATGTTTGTAGGGATAATAAAAGCAACATTGGGGCTGGAGCGATAGCCCAGCGGGTAGGGCGTTTTTGCCTTGCACACCGCCAGCCGACTGGGGTTCCATCCCCCCGCCGCCCCCGGCATCCCATATGGTCCCCCGAGCACCGCCAGGAGTAATTCCTGAGTGCAGAGCCAGGAGAAACCCCTGAGCATTGCTGGGTGTGACCCAAAAAAGCAAAATAAATAAATAAATAAATAAATAAATAAATAAATGAATGAATGAATGAATGAAAAATAAATAAATAAAATAGAAGCAACATTTATTACACCAGATCTTTTTTAACCAGGAGAGAATTTTTTTCTCCTTTCAGAGTTCCTTCTCTCCATTCTCATTGCTACCAGTCTTATTATTCTACATCTCAGGGGTGCTCCCTTGCACTTCCCTTTTAATATTCCTTCCACCTGACACATCTCCCCATTTCCAAAAAGATAGATAAGAAATCCTGAGAAGGATATCCAAGAGGATTCATATATAGATCCCAGTGGTTTGGGCCTCTGTCACTGTCCTTGTTAACAGCACCTCATCCTCATCCTCTGTCTTGGAATCTGGTGCCCTCACATGGACTCAGGCACCTTCCATAGCCCATCCATTAAGCAAGGCCTTTTCCTCAGTTAGAGACAACTCATCACAGAAGTACTTCTTCAATAGCCTTTGGCTTCAATAGCATCTCTCACAAAATTCTTTGATTTTTTTTTAAGTTTGTCTCCTCTATGGAGCCTCCCAAATATACTGCTCAATCATAAATTAACAAGTAATATTACAGAATCAGTGAGTGGTTCCATCTAAACAAAATAACTCTTTATAACTAGCTTCGCCGTAAAGCTCAGATACTGAGACATCAAAGAGAATAAAAAGAGGTAAGATACACAACTTCATTATCCACAGACCCTGGTTCAAATTCTCAGCATACAATATCTTAAGTATTGCCAGGGGTCACTTCTGAGCACACAGTCAAGGAATGACCCCTAAGAACCAAAAGTCTGTGACCCAAAAACTCAGAGGGGGAAACATCAAGAGCTCAGGTCTGAAGATAACAAATGGGAGAAAATGACAAATACTTTTTTTTTTATTTTATTTTTATTTTTTGCTTTTTGGGCCCCACCCAACAATGCTCAGTGATTACTCCTGGCTCTGCACTCAGGAATTACTCTTGATGGTGCTCAGGGACCCATATGAGACGATAGGGATTGAACCCAGGTTGGCCACATGCAGGGCAAATGCCCTATACACTCTGTACTATCACTCTGGCCCTGGCCTGAAAAACAAATTTTTTAAAGATGCTAATTTTGGGGGCCGGAGTAATAGCCCAGCAGGTAGGGCATTTGCCTTGCATGCGGCTGGCCCATGCCAACCAGGGTTCGATCCCCGGCATCCCATATAGTCCCCTGAGCACCGCCAGGAGTAATTCCTGAGTGCAGAGCCAGGAGAAACTCCTGAACATTGCCGGATATGACCCAAAAAGCAAAAAAAAAAAAAAAAAATTAAAAAAATAAAGATGCTAATTTTTATATTCTACCTTCCCCATCCTTGCCATCAAAATAATTTCATAAATTTTAAAGTCCTAAGAATCAGGGATCAGAAGGCTTGATTATTTTTGGTTATTGTTCTCGATCATCAAGAACAATAACCTAAGCTAAGATCCTTCAGAGGCACCCAGACAAATGATTTAAGGGGGACAGAGTGGGAAAATACTTTTCACAGCTTCTCAACATCAATGATATTACTCTTTCACTTTTAGAGGGAGCTTAAAGAAAGTTTCAAACACGAACAGGGATTCTAAAGCCTTGTTTAATTCACCCAGGCAAGGTCTTGATATGAATGGATTTGCAAGTTTGCGGTCCAAACCATAATATGGGAAATATTCAGGTAAATAAATCTGGATCTATATTAGAAAATATAGGAGAAAGCAAAATAAACAGCAAAGCAAAGTTGACTAAAAGAAAGTAGTACTAAGGACTACTATATCAGAGAAAATGACAGCAAGGAAATAAAAATTGGGCTGATGTTCTGGATTCCTGCAAGTAACAACAACAAAAATGCAGAGACGGAGGAGCCTTATAGCCTAAGTATGGTGTAGTTCAGAGGAGAGTTAATCACAAGTGAAAATGTGAGGCAAGAGTGAAAAATCAACAGAAGGTAAATAATAGACGGTCTCAGAATCTAGAGTAGAATTTAGAGAACCGGACTAATTTTTAATTTTTTTTAATTTTATATACTGTGAGATATACAATTACAAAGCTGTTCATGACTGGGTCTCAGCCACACAGTGTTCCAGCACCCAACCCTCTACCACCTTCCAAAAAACTGGACTAATTGTCTAGGCAAGAGGATGATGCTAAAAGTATATAAACCATGGGTGTGCCGTGATGAAAACTGCAATTAGCTTGACAGTGGAAGGAACTCTGATGGAAATACTGCAATTTTCACAAGATTGTGAATTAGGAGACTCTTAAAATAATTTTCAAACATGGTTAGAAGGCTCTTTCACTCTCCCATGATATAGCTCTCCCGAGTCTTTCCAAACCCATGACATTGTCTTAATGACCCATGTTTCCCTGTGCTAGGATCCAGTTGGGTGACGACTGCCCAACTGCTGGCAACTGAATGGGTGGGCTTCCGCCATCACCAGGCTTACTGACAGCTGCTTCCCTGGTGATCCAAGGTGTTCTGAGTCCTGTTGTTTGTTTTGCCCGTTTGATCCTCTGTATATTACATGATATCATTAGTTCACTGATGCCTGACAAGTTTTACCCTAAAGTGAATGAAACCTGTGAAGACACGTTCCTGTTCCCTGAAGTAGAAGCATTCCTGGTTTCTGGAAGAGATGATATGTAATAACAATTATATGGTGCTTTCATCTTCAAAGCCCTATGCTAACATTATCTAATTAACCCTCACTCCATACCTGGAAGGCAGGAAAGCATCATTAAACTTGTTTTCAGGAGAGGAGGTTGGAAACTACAAGTTAAATGCAAGCTCTCCACAAGAAAGCCTAAGCCGCAGTGTCAATACCAGCAATGAAGAAGCTCTTCAGTCACATCCTCCTAGGTAGAGGCCAAGGTGGAAAGGCAACACTACAATGTTCCCAGGGCTACAGTCAGTATGTCCTACAAAGTGTATCAGGGATGGGGAAACAGACTGCTGGCACTCACAGAGGCAGTATTGTGGGGTGTGAGCACTGGGATTTTACCGTCTGACCTCTCCACATTTAAGAGTTCCTCATTTGTCAAAGAAGCCCTATTAGCCTTTGTTTCCCCAACACTTCACAGCACTAAAACACTCATGAGAAAGAATGCTCTCAAAATGCGCTCTAATTAGGCTGTATACTGCAGGTCATTTTCACAGCTGGTAGAAGACAGATGAGTCATCATTATGCTTTACAAAATTTCTTCCTATTCTGCCATATGCCCATAACAAAAATGTCATTCTTTTACCTCTTTGCCACAATGGCTTCGGGGGCTCTCTCTCTCTCTCTGCACAGAAAGTTCACCAGACCCAGTGACTGCCAGGCTTGAAACAAACTAAGATTACATGTCAAGCATCCCAGAGAAACCTTAAATTTGAGTGGAGACAAATATCCTATGCTGCCAAACTGCATTTCTGACTATAGTGTCTTGACCACAGAGAGTTAACTTATAGCAGAAGTTACAAGAACCCTCATATCATACCACTCCCACCTAGAACCACAGTATCAGACAATCAGTTTAAGGGTTTATGAGGCACTGAGCAGTTTTATTTTTCCATTTGTTTTCTATTGAAATAATATGGCTTACAACTGGATCAATGTTTATGCTTAGGGCATACAAAGTAACTGCCCCCCCACACACACACAAACACACATACACACACCGAATTGCCTAAAATCCTCCACCTCTGACTCTAGTTCCTTTCTACCACACCCAACAGTGCTCAGGGCTTACTACTGGCTCTGTAGTCAGGGATCACTCCTGAAGGGTTCAGGGGACCATATGCGTTTCTAGAGAATAAACCTGCATCAGCCATGTAGAAGACAAGTGCCATGCCCATTCTGTTATCACTCCAGTCTCATACTTGCTTCTTTATATACCACTTATGAGTGGTATAATGTTGGTTTTTTTCCTCTCACTTACCTATATAACATGACTCTTTTAACAAGCTGTAGCAAAAGCCAGATTATAGCTCATATTTTTATAGCTTAGGATTCCATTGTGTATATGTGTGTGTATGTGTGTGTGTGTGTGTGTGTGTGTGTCTTTCCAATCTTGGCTATTGAAAACTAAGCTCTTTTTTTTAAAAAAAAAAAAATCTAAAATTACTTTGAAAAAAAGTTTTGGCTTCCATTGCCAGGAAATGGTTTTGTTTCTTTGTGTCTCAGTTTCTTCATGTCTAAAATGGGAATGATGATAAGTATACCTATGCCTTAGGGTTGTTGTAATATGGAATGAATTATGTGCCAGGCACATAATAAGCACCAGGACATAGTTGCTATTATTATAAACACTTTTACTTGTACCAACAAGTGTGTGCTTATACAACCTTCTAAGGTGGGTACTATCTCCAGTCTTAGAGAGCATGAGGTATGGATGTGAACATATATGTCTCAGTCACGTAGCTAGTCATAGTGGAGTTGGAGCTTTCACCTTGCCCCAAGTTGAAGTGTGACCTTGAAGATCCCAGGGCTTCAGCAGTAGCACTGGCCACAGCTATGAGTCTGGGTCTGGCCATAACCCACCACATTCACCATATCAAGGGAAGTCCTCTCCCTCCCCATCTTGATACCATCATCTCTAAAACAGACATAACCATGCACCACACATGGGGTCACAACCCCCCCCATCTAACAATCAAATAATGCATGCAGGGGTTAGGGGTTGGGTGTGAAAATTATAAAGTGTTGTTTTCTTGAAATGAGAGGAAGGATTCTTACCTACAGCAGATGAGACTTTCTTGAACTTGTCCTATAAAGCAGGAGTTTAAGGAAGTCAGGCCCAAGCACTTAGAAGGTCACTTGGCAGTTGTAGGCCCTCAGTTCATGGAGATAATGGGCAGTCAAAGAAGGTTGGCCACAGCTAGACTCAGGCCCAGAAATCCCCAGCACTGAGCAGGACCAGGAACCCCAGGGAGGTCCAAACTATACATTGAATTGTGAGTCATTCTGTGTGGGTCTCTGGTCTCTGACTCTGGCTTTCTGGTCTACCCCCAAATCAAAAATCCTGTTTCAAGAGTCATGTAAAGATGCCCTTCCCGTCCTCCCATTGTCCCTCCAAAGTCAGACACCCAAAGGAAGGGCTCCTCAGAGTTTAGAAGCTAGAGTCTTCTAAGGAAGCTTGACAAAAGTGGGGGGGGGTTGTGGACCTTTGCAGGGTCTGCAGAATCTACCACTGGACTTCATCGGTCCTCCTCTTCCTTTTACTTTGTGGAAAAAACCTGCAGAAAGGTCCAGGGCTTGGGGGCTATTCTAGTCAGTGTCCAGCTGACTGGGTTTGGGAGAAAATATTCTTGGGACTTCAGAGACATTGACCCCAACTTTCAGGAGACCAGCTGTTGTCAATACGTAGCCTTTGAAACTCCCAAAGGCCAAGAACCCAAACACTAAGCTGAGAATGTTAGAAGATGAGAATATGCATTTCAAATCTGCTGACTTTTCTTCAAGGCAGAAAATCGGCTTTCAGAGCTTATCAGAAGAATTTTTTTAAAAAAACCATTACTTTTCTATCTTGTGTTTGAGTTAACAAGAGCCCTAGCCTGCACCCCAGAATCCAAGCAGAGGCCAAAGGGCAGCCTGAAAAGACAAGCTCCAAGCGCCAGCCCCAGTTTCATCCTCCACCTGCGAGTGCCAGCCCAGGTGCCAAGCTGGCTAAGGTGAGGAGGTCCGGGATAATTATGCTGGCAGCTTCCAAGCTGCCTCTGGGATCCATCGCACTGTCAGGCTGCTCATTGGCTGCCACACCACTGGGCTCCTCTGAAAGCTATTTCCTGTCCTCACAGCTTGAATTCGCTACAATTTGCACATACTTCACTACTCATGAATAATGCCCCCCCATTCAAATCTGTCACAGGATGCAGTATATTTTGGAAGCCACTTAATGGCAAAGGTGAGTGATTTGCTCACGCTTGTATATATTTTCCACCTCCTGCTTCCCACTGGTTTTCTAAATGCCACCCCTGCTTCCCGGTCTTTGCATTATTGTCAGAGAATTACCATTTAACATGCATCAAGTATGCTCCATGTGCCCAGCAAATGAATAGAAGCGTAATATCCCTGCCAGGATGATTTCTCACTTAACTAAATTGAGAAAGAGAAGAAACAAACAGTGGGGAAAGAGGTGCCACTCATCCTGAGGTGAAACCATGATAAAACTGGGCCGCATGGCTTTGTTGAATAGCCTTCGGATACCTCCCACAGATATCTGCTTCTCTCAGTGAGACTATTATGGGGTGAGCTTTAAGGAATGATTTTCCCCTGAAATAAGGTTACCTTTCTATTTGGGGCATCACTCTGAAATAGGATTCTGGTTCTGCTGCAGGCAGCCCCACTACACACCAGCACTCTAGCCCACAAATTCTGGGACACTTCAATCTGCCCCCCAATCCTATGGTTCGGCCCAGAAAAAAAAAGGAATATTTGAGAGCCCCTTAAACACAATGGCAATATTTCTTACATCTCTTTGTGACAGTGAGCTTTTTGTATATCTGATTCCATACATCCACAAATAAGCGTCACTTGCCATCTGGAATGTCTGCCCTCACTTGGGTGACATTAGTACTTGAGGCTACATTAGGACTCATTAAAAAAATTATCAAAGAACCATGATTTACAAAGTGATTGGTAGTTGAAATCTAGAAAGACAGTGTTCTAACAGCAATCCCACCGCCAGTGTCAACTTCCATCCACCACTGTTGCCAAGTTCCCTCTAGACCTCCACCCCTCCCTAACTCCCCCTGCCTTCTTAAGAGGGAAATTTTAAACTTTGGCTGTTGTCATTTCAATCTCTTATTGTCAGCGTTGTTGACTGTGCTTTTGATAATATAGTTATACCTTATACCGCTCCCCCACATTATTGGTGGACCTGAGGCCTTTGACCCTGCTCCCTGTTTACTTGCCTTCCTCATTTTCTTACTTCTGCCTTCAGTTTTTTAACATTAGCTCTCATTTGCTCACAATTGCTCACAGTAAAAGAAATTTGAAAACTAGCCAGGAGAAAAGGAATTTCTCCTTTTCTTTGTAAGTAAAAGCTGACAAGAATGAGGTCTTAGAGAAGGATACTTAAAAATCAGTGTTAGTGGGGAGGGGGTTTGTGGGGGCAAGGACTCTGTGGGGAATTGATTGATTGGCATTCTATACCCCCCCATGCCACCAGGACAAAAGTGCATTTTCCACCAGAGCACAGTCAGACATCCATAACTGAGAGATCTTTCAAAATCTTTTTTTTTTGCTTTTTTTGGGTCACACCCGCGATGCTCAGGGGTTTCTCCTGGCTCTGCACTCAGGAATCACTCCTGGTGGTGCTCTGGGGACCATATGGAATGGCGGGATCGAACCTGGGCGGCATGGGCCGCCACGTGCAAGACAAATGCCCTACCCACTGGACTATCCGCTCCGGCCCTCAAAATCTTAACTGAAATTGTAGCCTAAGGCCTAGAGTGTTTTCCTTCCTGGTCATTTCCAGGAATCTCATGCCACTCCTCAAAAGAGGTATTTCCTACTGTCTTGGGAAACTTACAGAGATGATGAGTAGAACAGAAGCAAACTGGGCTATGAAATCTGGCAAGCAATAAGCAAATGGTCTTTGCCATCTCAGTTTATCTCACATGATCAGCTTCCATCCACTTACTTCCCCTACTAGAGAAAGATTGCAGGCTCTCACAGAATTCTTTCTCTTGACAACCCTTCCTCCAGACTGAGTCTAAAATGTGTCAAGCTAAGGGGCAGAGCAATAGGGCAGTGGGTAAGAAGCTTGCATTGCACACAGTGAGCTGGATTATATCTCCAGCATCCATATGGTACCCTAAGCACCACCCAGAATGATCCCTGAATACAGAGCCTTCATTTTCTTAGTAAGCCCCAGAGCATCACTGGGTGTAGTCCCAAAACAAAACAAACAGAAGAATTCCAAGCAGAGTCTCTATTTGAAAGAAAGTTGTTTCCTGAGAGTAAATCTTTAGCAAACTAACAGAGTAGCCCACCCTTTTGAATCCAGAGTAGGGATCAGCTGTCAGAAGTGAATCTTGTTAGAGACTCTGATCATTTCATATAGGTCTCTGATCCTGGACCGCCCAGTTAACCTTGAAGGAGCAAGTATATGTGCTCGCTCAGTATGGCCTTATAACCTATGCTTTGCCTTCTAGTTTTGTCTCTTATTTAGAGTTTAAAACAAACAAAAAAAGAAATGGTGAGTCTTAGGAAATCTAGAAATTTCTCTAGTATGTGTTCAGTCAGCAAGCAGACCACTCCCCAAGATAGGACTTGGCTAACAGCCCCTTATTTGAAGAAATTAAAAAGACTTTTGACCCATACCAGTGAAAACGGAAAAGAGGTGACGGTGTAAAGAAAAAGAAATTCTCACACACTGTTCATGGGAATGTAAATTGGCATCACTACTATGGAAAATGAATGGCTGTGAAAATAGAAATACTATAGGATCCAGCAATAACATTCCTAGCCATTTATCAAATAAATATGTGAATACTAATTTGAAAATATATGTGCAAGGGCCATAGCAATAGTATAGCAGATAGGGTGCTTCCCTTTATAGGGAAGGTGGTGCTTTATAGTGGTGGCGCTCCACTGACCACCACCAGGAGTGATCCCTGAACAAAAAGCCAGGGAAACCATGAGCACTGCCACATATGACCCCCAAGCAAACAAACAAACAAATAAATAAATAAAAGAAACATGCATCTTTATGTCCATAGCAGCACTCTATTTTTTAAATTTTATTTTATTTATTTTTTAATTTTTTATAAGTATTTTATTATACCACCGTGACATATACAATTACAAGGATATTCATATTTGAGTTTTGGTCATACAGTGTTCCAGCACCCATCCCTTCACCAGTGCCCATCTCCCACCACCAATGTCCCCGGGTTCCCTCCCTCCCCCCCCACCCGCCTCCATGGCAGGTTCTTTATTTCCCTCTCTCTCTCTCTTTCTTTTCCTTCCCTTCCAGACTATGGATTACAGAACATACATTAAAGGGTTGTCATGTGTATCATTTTGCCTGTATTTAAATACAGCAGCACTCTAGATAATAGTCTAAATGCTCATTGACTGATGACCAGATAGGCAGGGGCAGGTGGAGGGAGGAGGGAATCTGGGACATTGGTGGTGGGAGATATGTATTGGTGGAGGGATGGTGCTGCAACATTGTATGACTGAAGCCCAATAATGCCCAGCTTTGTAAATGTTTATCTCACAGTGTTATAACAAAAAAAAGAATAATGTGATAGTATCAGTAAATGAAGACAAATTTGTTGATAAAATTTGACACTCATCTATAACAAAACACCCCCAAATCTGTTACATTTCTATATGTGAACAGTCAACTAACAGAGAAAAATAATAAAATTAATCCCACTTACAAATGTGTTTTTAAAAACGAAATATATAGTAGTCAGCCATGGAGGCAAAAGACATACACTGCAAAAGTAATTAAATAGAAGACACAAGAAAATGGGGAAAATATTCCATGATCAGGGAAAGGTTTTAAGAATTAACTCATGACATTCTCCAAATGGAGAAAGCAGTTATGAGAGAAAAGATTAGAGGCATAACATTCCCTAAGTTTAAACTATATTTCAATGTCGTTGTAATCAAAACAGGTAGTACCAGAATTAAAACTGACTCTCAGACCAATGATCCAACATTGAGAACTCAGAAGCAACCCTCAGAAGCAATTGCAGCTAATTTGCAGCAAAGGAACCGAGTGCATAACGGAAAGGAAGGAAAGTCGCTTAACAAATGGTATTGGAAACTAATTAGGAAAACACCAAAAAAGAGGAAAAATAACCATCTCACATCACATACAAAAGCTAATTAAAAATGGAGTAAATATGTGATATTAGACCTGAAACCAAAGAAATACATCCAGGCACACAGAAGCAGAACTCTCCATCTTCAGAGATGTCTTCAATGACATGACTCCAATGACAATGATCCCAAAAGAAAAAATAAGCAAATGTGATTCTATCAAACTAATGAAAGTTCTGCAGTATGAAAGAAATGACAGCTAAAATTTAAAACCCCCTACTCAAAGGAGATAATGATGATGTATAAAACAATTACATAATTTCATAATAGCAAAACCAACAAATCATTTTTAAAAATGGAGAAAATTGGACACTTTCTCAAGCATAGAGGCATGTTTAAAAACCTTCACCACTGGTTTTCAGAGAGCAAATGAAAATGACTGGAAACAGCTGTTGCTGCCAGTGATGAGATGAAAAAGGAAACTTTATTCATTGTTGGGGCTTGATGGGTGAAGTCTCTGTGGAAAACTCTAAAAACTGGAAATAGATCTACCATATTTTCTAGAAATTCTACATCTTGGCATCTGTCCCAAGAACACAACAGCATTCACTTTAAAAAACATAGGCACATCTATGTACAATGTCATGCATTTACAATATACAAGATCTGGAAACACCCCAAACACCCAATGACAGATGAGTGGATAAAGAAATAGTATGATGTATATACATACAATGAAATACTACTCATTTATGAGAAAAGATGAAAAAATATTATTATTTGTATGAAATTAGAGGGTGTCATATTAATCAAAATAAGTTAAAGGGAAAATGACACCAGATGCTGGATAAGCCCACTCAGATGTTGTGTGTAAAAAAAAAAAAAGCAAGGTAATTGGTAAATTCCAATGAAAACCAACCCAAGGATTTTGAGAACAGAAGTGAGGTTACCAAATGGATCAAGAAGGGAGGTAGAAAGAAAAGAATAGATTAGAAAGGAATCTGGGACAGTGAAGGATGGTTTCTGACACTTTCATTGTGATGGTGCAGTAGTTTTGTGTTCCCAAGGCATAAATACTAACAATAAATATTATAAAATATTATAAATAATTCAACCTCCATAATAATAAAATAAAATAAATGTAAAAGATTTAAAACTATAAAATTCTTCAAAGAAAACATAGGAGTAAGCTCTTTGACATGAGACTTGGCATTTGGATTTGACATCAAAAGCAAAAGCACCAAAAGCAAATATAAACTGAACATCAAATGAAGTTTCTATAGATCAAATGAAGCCATCAACAAAATGAAAAGGCAATCTATTGAATGAAAAAATATTTTCAAATTGTGTATGTGCCAAGTTAATATTCATAAAATATAAAGAATACATATAGCTCAATAGAAAAAAAATCCAGTTGAGAAATGAGCTAAGGATTTCAATAGCTATTTGGCCAAAGAGGATTCTTATTCAAAGAAAAAGTCAACATATATACAGGTACATAAAATTTCATTTAGGTATAAACAGAGATGTGAAAATTTGTTCAATCTTACTAGACTATAGGAAAACGCAAATCAAGGCTACAGTGAGTTTTTCCTAATGCAGCTTTGAATGGTCATCTATCAAAAATGCAAGAGATAACAAACACTGGAGTGAATATAGATAAAAGAAAATTTATGATATGTTTTTGGAAATATAAGTCAATACAGACACTATGGAAAACAATATGGAGATTCCTCAAAAACTAGGATCAGCATCACTTGATAACTTGATCACTTGATCACTTGATCACTTGATCGCTTGACATTTTGTTATTAATCGACTTGCTTGAGTGGGCACCAGTAACATTTCCATTTGACCCTATCACATGCCAGTGTAGCCCAATGGCATGTACTTGCTTCAGGAATACGAAAGCCTCAAACCGTTCATTCAGGGTCTTGAAAAGAATTCTGACCATCTTATTGGTGGGCAGCCATGTGATCTTTTGATGTCCCACGGAATCCAGTAGGTAATGGTTCTAGTCTAGCAGTCATCTCAGCATATGATCCAACAATTCTACTTTAGGAGACTTATTCAAAGAAAATGGAAGAGATATTTGCCCTCCTATAGTCATTACAACATTATTTGCACTAGCCATGATATAGAAAAAAAACTAAATATTCACTTGTAGATAAATAGATCAACAAAATATTATATATTTATGCAAAATATGTATAATATATAATTCCACCATAGAAATAATACCCCTGCCAACAATGGGTGGTGGACCTTGCAAGCATTCTGCTAAATATGTTAAAGAAAGACATACCTTTTGACCTCACTTATATATAGACTGTTAAACCATACTCATATAGAGCACTTCTGTGTTGCCAGAAGAGAGAATGGATATAAGTAAAATGGATGAAACTGGTTTGGTTAAAAGATAATCTTCAAATAATAAGATAAATAAGTCAAATGTCATGATACTGAAATAAGGATAGACTCTGACCATTAAGTTAGAATCAAATAATAAAAAAGGGAAATCCCCAGAACTATGCTCAACTAATTTTCAACAAAGGAGTTAGATACATGAAGTAAACTAAAGATAACCTCTTCAGCAAATGGTGTTAGGAAAACTGGAAAAAACATGTTACAAAAATGAAATTGGATCTATATCTCATAACTTATATAGTAGCCAATTCAAAGTGGACCAAAGACTTGAGACAGTACCAAAATCTATAAAATACATAAAGAAAAATATATCAGAACATTTCAAGATGTGAACCTCACTGGAGTTTTCATTGATGTACTTTGATTGGGAAAGGCAATAGGAGAAAAATCAAATAAACAAATTAAACCACCATAACAAAACATTTCTCCATATCTAAATAAACAGGATAAAACTGAAATCCACCCAATTTAATGAGAGAAAATATTTGCACTCAACACATCAGATAAAGAACAACTATGATATATAAAATAGTCACAAATATCAACCAAAAGAGCACACAAATCCTATTAGAAAATGGGGAGAACAGGCATTTCTCTCTAGAAGGCAGACCAGTGGTCAATAGACATATGAAAAAATGCTCAGCATCTCTATATATCAGAGAAATGAAGACAACAATAATATATCATCTCACACGGGTAACAATGTCACATATAAAAAAATACCTGGATCAATCTGGTGGTGGGGATGTGGTGAAAAGGAATTCTCATCTACTGCTGGTGGGAATGTTGCCTGGTTCAATTCCTATGAAAAACAGTATGGAGGTTTCTCAGAAAAGTCAGAATAGAGCTGCCATGTAGCCCAGTAATTCCACTTCCTAGTATTATGCCTAAACATTCATCCAAAAGAAAATATTCATTGCAGCACTCTGAACAATAGCTAGGACATGGAATCAATATAGGTGCCCAACACCTAATGAGTGAATAATGAAAGTATAGTCTATACAGACAATAGAACACTACACAACTGCAAAGAACAATAAAATGCAATAAAATACAACTTGGATGGAACAGAATGATATCATGTTAACTTGAAGGGAGTCAGAAGAAGTACAAATACCAGATTATCTTAGTATA
Organism: Cryptotis parvus; assembly: GCA_021461705.1. NCBI lineage: Eukaryota > Metazoa > Chordata > Mammalia > Eulipotyphla > Soricidae > Cryptotis > Cryptotis parvus. The sequence goes on along the minus strand of JAJIBD010003260.1, from coordinate 110,490 downwards.
GAGAAGAATAACAGGAAACGGAAAGCAAGTTATCAAGGGAGAGATACCCAGATAACCCTTATAGAAATGAGAAGAACAGGGATGGAAAAATATCAGAGAGGAGTGAGAAGAGATGGATGGGAGGTGATAAGAGGATGGGGCCTTTGGGCAAATAAGCAATATAAGGGCATGGTTTATGTATATATCTAAACTACAGAGCCAATTATACTGTAACCATAAAATCCAAGCTACAACCACCAAACTTTAAAATGTTCCTGTAAAAGGGAGTTAGAAGGAATTAGAAGGGAACCTGGGGACATTAGTGAAAGCAAGTCAACACTGGTGGTAGGATTGGTGTTGGAATAATGTAAAACAACACAATTATACATAAATATGTTTGAAGCTCTTTATGTTCCTGGAGCAAGCAGATATCCTTGGACTACACTAACATGTAGTCTAGTGACATGTAGTCTAGTCATGACAGGACGTATGGAGATGTTACTGGTGCCCACTCGAGCAAATCAATGATCAATGGGAAGACAAGTGATACAAGTGATACAAGTGATGTAAATCATGGGACCTTAATATTTTAAATTTGAAATAAATAATAATTAGTTGATTTTTTTAAAAATGGCCTGACACTATCATGAGCTATACTGTAAATCACAGTACAAAACAAGAACAAAATTCTCTTTACAATAAAAAAAGAATCATGTAATGCAACCTAACTAAACCCTACAGTGACAGTTATTGTACAAAATGCACATATTAAGTAATTGTGCTTTACCTCTAGTATTACTACAGTGTTGTGGGCCAATTGTGTTTCAATGTTTTGCAAAAATATTTCAGCAAAATTGAATTGTCTTCCCAAAAAAGTTTTTTCTTAAATCAACAGATTATGAAGACAGATTGAGACACCGAGCATAACTGGAAGAGACAAAACATTATTATGGAAGGATAGAATATGATACTTTTAACATAGTATAAATTAAATAAATCAGTAATCCCATAAAAGTATTGATCAATAGCTTGATTTCTTATACAAAAAAAAGAAGTGGCTTCATAAGAATTACTTTGATTTAGACTTATTTTGGTCACTCAAAAATGGAAATTCTTGGAAGACACTAAATTGAGAACAAAGTATATTATCCCTAAAGTGAAAAAAAAATTAAATATTAAAAAACAAGGTTGTGATTCTAATTTTAAATTAAATTTTAAATTCATGTTCTGCATGAATTCCCATGGTCAAGTATTCATAAAAACAATTTTGGGGCGGAGTGATAGCAGAGTGGGTAGGGTGTTTGCCTTGCATGCGACTGACCCAGGTTCAATCCCCGGCATCCCATACAGTCCCCCAAGCACTGCCGGGAATAATTCTTGAGTGCAGAGCCAGGAGTAACCTCTGAGCATTGCTGGGTGTGACCAAAAAAGCAAAAAAAAATTGTTAATTTAAGAATCCATAAGCTCTTCTTATGGATACCATCTTCAGGGAAATTTTCAGAGACTTTAACCATCTGAATATGTACAACCAGAAACACCATCATCACTGCTAAGCAAATAAATTGGCTATAACTTTGATGGTCATAAAAATACTTAGAACTGATCTGCATGCTATAAGCTAAGGAAATTATTAAGTAACTTTCTTGGTATAACAGAATAAGTTTTTAACCCGAGTCTAAATTCCTCTGATAAAATTAAAATTCACTTTTATATGATCCAAATCAACAAAGATACATTTAAGGATTTCTTCTCTCTATCAAAGACTGCTTTTGAATAACTCAGTAGAATACAGTTACACTAGAAGACATGTGGGCTAGCTCTTCAAGCTGGCACTTCTCCCTCAAGCACGTACCACATGTGCCCCTCAAGCATGTACCACACTTGTCTCTCTGCTAACATTTTCCACTCTGGAGAAGCCTGTGTTCTCTCTTGAACACATATTTCCTATCTTTCTTTCACATATTTCTTATTTTATTTATTTGTTTATTATTATTATTATTGTTGTTGTTATTGTTGTTGTTATTATTATTATTTGCTTTTGGGTCACATCCAGCAATGTTCAGGGGTTACTCCTGACTCTGCACTCAGAAAGTATGCTCAGGGACCATATAGGATGCTGGGGATCAAACCCAGGTCGGTTGCATGCAAGGCAAATGCCCTCCCCACTGGATTATTGCTCTGGTCCCTCTTTCACATCTTTCTAAGCAAGTTTTATTCAATAAAAACTATCTTACTTCACAGAGGGAAAAAATAAGAAGAAAATATTGTGTGTGCACCCTTTGGTTCACCTCTCTCTTGTCAATGAACTAGCCTCCTCCAGCAACTAGATCCTTGAATCACGTCTTTCCAAAGGCATGAAGATGCAGTATGCACTTTATTCAGCCTTTAAAGAAGCTGACCTAAATTTTTTGCCACTTATTGCTCATGACCCTTTTCCAGGCTTACATGTGGTTCTGAGAACTAAGGAGTGGGAGACAAAACTGGTCGCCCAGCTTGTAATATTTTAGTATCTTTATCTTTACTAACCCTATATTTCTTTTTAATTCATTTATTTTTGATTTATTTATTTTATCAAGATCCTTATCTGTATCAAAATGCAAACAGAACAATGAGTTCTGAGTTGTGAAAGAGTATTTAGTTTCTGCACCTGTCTCCAAATCTTTGTCTACATATCAAACACCCATACGTAATCTGATTAAGCAGTCAGCTTGGAACTGGAATATAACTTTTTGCCTGTATTTTGATAAACCAGAGGAGGACACTGTTTTGTCCACCAGCTTGTAGCTTTTCTTTGCTTCTCTGGACTATATTAATTTTTTAAGTAATTGTTTCTTTGTTGTGGCTGAAAGCACTAATTATCTTTATCATCAGAAAGCTCTCATTAACTCTTAATTGGGCCAGGTGCTTCCATTAGAGTTGGCACCATTAAATTTAGAGTTATAGAAAGCTTATTATACTTGTAATGGAGAGATGCATGTGTCTTAGAAGGGTTTAACTTCATATATTTGAAAGTAAGTTCAATCTCAAGGGATTTGCCTTGTGTGAGTCTCTAGATAGCAAGATGTAAGATGAGAGGGGGGAAGAAGGGGGGTGGTCTATTCCCCTGCTTGCAAACAGACAGTGGTGTCTATCACTAAAATATAGATATCCACATATCTATATTCCCCTGAAATAAGTCCCTTTAATGAAGGCACTCCCCTAGAGAGTAGCATATTTAATTAGGTGGATTTATGTATGACTTGGCTCACCAGGATAGCCTCAAGAGATGAACATCTTGTTATGGTGAAGGCCCAAGAGGTGTAGCTGACAATCTTCCTCCAGTAAATTCAGCACAATACAGAGTAAAGTGTAGGTGTTCAGTCTCTAATAAAGTCATAAGTAGACTTATTCATTTCTGCTCATTTTCTAAGAATGGCCGCTAAGAACCCAGGCTTCACCAGGTTAGGTTCATTTGCTAAGAACTCACCCCTTATAATTTGAACTGAAGAAATTTAGCAAGAAGAAAGAACTCACTTCTAGCTGAATTCATGCTATGATAGTTTCCTAGATGTGATTCACACAAATCCTCCTGATGCATATAGTTCATTCCTGTCTCTTTTACCAGGGGGGCAATTTGATAAGGCTTCAACCAGCCACTTTTTTTTCATTGACCCCTTCAGAAAAAAACAGTTTTCCTAAAATAAAGTTTCTACATTTTAAGATAGTATGTTAAAAAGGAACTATTAAGCTAGTATGTTAAAAAGGAACTATTTAAGTCTTTAAATCATTTCAATTCTCATAATCATAGATAATGAGAAATTAATGAGCTAAACATTAATTGAATTTTAGTTAAACTAGCTGATGATTAGCATAGCACCTTTCCATTCACAAACATTTTAGGAATGTTTACAACTCATAAGTAAAACAGGGAGAGTATTGCTGTCACTCAACATTCCAGGACAAGTCCTATGTTTTTGTTTGGTTTAAAGCCAAGGAATAAGGACTACAAAACTAAATTGTAAGAATATTGCATTGAAGGGTAGGTTTCTTTAAATAAAAATGAAGTTTTCAATTCTACTTGCATCTATCATTCTCTCCGTTGTTATTTTTATTGATTGGCTAGCAGTTGGTAATTTAAAATATATCTATTATTTACTTGTGTTCTTTAAAAGTGACTACATGGTAGTATAAGAAGTAAACATTGGGGGCCTACGGTCAGCCCTTTTGAATTATGAATTATCGTAACAGCCTTTGATTTAATAATGAAGAAGTATTTTCAGAATGACTGTCTCTTGGGAGATATATACACTCAACTACTCTGGGAATCATTCATGATTCTGTCAAGGTTTTATAAAATTGCTTTGTCAGGACACTTGTCATATATACCATAGCTCTCTTAGCAAAACTAAAGCAGGAAGAAACTTTTCAGGGTTAAGCAAAGACATATAGACAGAGAACAGGGGCTAAGAGAATGAGCAGGAGCTGGAAAGGAAGAGCTGCGCAATAAAAGCCCTTCCAGGCTCCTTATGCCTCTTGAACCGCTTGTGGTAAAGTTAATTTTTAAATGCTTTGAGGTGATTAAGAAGCTGGGCATCACTCTAAATGTAAATAAGACCCATTTCATTTCCTCAGAGCTGACCCTGATTGGGTCGGTCTCCAGCTACTTAGCCGGCTGATAAATTTAAGATCGATAGTCTAGTTCATAATTAACCCTGTCTACTTATGAAGTCAAAGCTTAGCAAACTCATTTGTAAATACAAGCACAACCAGAGACCTCATTCTTAACAGTTTCAAGGGGGAATAAAGTTAGTTTGTGAAAAAAAGACACATTAAGATCTGAAACTCTTCTTGTGTTGACGACAGAGTAGTTAGAAAGTGGTATTTCCTTCAACCAGCAAATCTGAGAAGTAATTTGAGAGATCGTCCTAGCAATTATATTCTGGTTCAATTTTATTTGCTTTTCGTTCTATTTTTTTTTAATAACAGATTTCTGTCCCTTCAACTTGGAACTTCTGGAAAGCACCCAATGAATTATTTATTTCCCACTCACTTGCTCTTTCTCCCAGCATAGACTCTATTCATTTCCTCTAGCTTATCGTAATAAGCCAGGTCACTGCTGAACTGAACTGTTTGGCATTGCCTGCTTTACAAGCCCGGATGGCCTACTTTATATTGTTTGTACTTCACTGAAGTTGGTGTGCTGGTGTAAAATTGTATAACCACTTTCTCCCCGGGGACCCTCATAAAAATGAGAGGGTTGGTTCATAAAACTGTCCCACTGTGCTAAACTGTAAATAGCTTCCTTAGAGGCAGGACAAATCTAAGATTGCCAAAGGGCATCTTCTTGGTGCCCAAAAACTGAATCCTATACCTCTAGAATGCGCTCCTTTACAATCTCACAGGTTCCAGTTTGTCCTGGGAATCGCAATGCCAATTGTTATATCCGTGTTTTGCAACACCAAAACATTTCCTTACCCAAATGTCCCTTCTGTTTCCCTTTTGCCACTGTTTGCAGACACAGGAAAAGGCCAGTGAGCTCAGATGAGGACAAGGCCCGGCTGGAGTGCGGTCATGTTGACAGGCCAAGTGATGATCCCCCATCATGGCTGTTTACTTGAGGCACTGAATAAATAAACAGCCTCTAGACAGCTGCTGTTTTTGATAGCTGTTTTCAAGATTCAGAATGACGTTCTAGCACAGCTACACTGGCCCTATCCTGTTGAGCAAAAGTGAGCTGGTAGATAACTGAGGTGCCCACTTTTTAAAAAATTTTTTTGTATTTATGTAGGACCCAGAAATGTGTGATTTTAAAAACCCTCCAGGCAATTTTGATGCAGCTAAAGTTTGACACTGGCCTAGAAAGGGGATAGCATATAGCACAGCTAGAATCTATCATCAAATGGCTGTGTGCAAACTCTAACTCTGCTGACCTTGAACAAGTTATTTATATTCTTCAAACTTCAATTTCCATTTGGAAAACAGGCAGTGATTATTAAGCCATTTACAAAATGTCTTTGGCCTATGAATCAGTTAATATACAGCAAGTCAATAGAAAAAAACTCTCTCTTTCAATATATATATATATATATATATATATACATATACATACATACAAATGATTTTTATTCCTTAATAAAACATAAGGTCTGAAACAAAGCATATGTTGAGTAAATGAAATGAACAAACGGATCTATGAATGAATGACAGGATTATAGAAAATCAGCTTGTGTTGGGAAGAAAATACTAATGAAAATATATAACTAGACCTCTGCTTGTTAAAGTACAGATTAAAAATAGTCTGCTCTAAAACCTCTCAAACAACCAATTCTAAATGTAACAAATGGAAAGGGCAAAGAGAGAAAAGAATAAAGATAAAGGCAGGATATGGAACGAGTAGGGGTGAAAACCATTGACTTCCCTGAGTCCTATTTAAAATACAGACTATAGCCCTGTGCATTGAATCCTCCAAGCAAGCATTTTAGACAAAGTCTTCTAGCATTTTTATTTCTTATCTTCCTCCCTGACCACTTCCTTCTGCTTCCTTTTTCCTGATGAAGAGCTAATTTAGGATTTTCTTCACTCTGGTGATTTTCAGGAGAGGAGGTCTGGTTTAGGGAGTCGCAAAGAGGAGTCGCAAAGGAGTTCTGGCTTAGGGAGACGCAATCCCTGAGCTGAGGCCAGGGATTATGGAGAAGGAGCACAAGAGATAGAATCATGGTCACGGGGAACAAAATGCTCATGGGAATTTTCCTCTAATTACGGCCTCAGGAAACAGTCACCACATCCAAGGTTTGAAATCAAAGCTACCAATGGGAAATCTCAGTAAAAATCTTTCATTTTGACTTTGCCAGTTTTCTTTGAAAAAAAATTGTAGTGATTCAAATATTGAAAAGTACTTTTTCCTAGACATGAAATCATGAATTAAACCCAACCAAGATTATTCAAGGGAGACGATTGTTCAAGCTCATGGTAAACTACTACTGTGAATTGTTGACTACCCAATTCTGCAGTGTCTAAGAGACAGTTATAGAATATGAAAAGGTAGATCTTCACGTGAAAACATAGTTACACGATTATTCAGTTTCTTTGCAGATCATGCTAATTTTAGAGATTAAGGAACAACAGAAGGAAAGATTTTAACAGCCATAGTGAGGAAAGAATAATGCTGGGAAGTCAGCAGTTCTGAAGGAAGAGAAACAGGCTTGACCCAACGTGTAAGGCAACAGAGCTGCTAGTTCGTAAAAGTACAAATACAGGGGCCGGAGCGATATTCCAGCAGGTAGGGCGTTTGCCTTGCGCGCCGGGCCATGACGGCCCAGGTTCGATCCCCGGCATCCCATATGGTCCCCCAAGCACCGCCAGGAGTAATTCCTGAGTGCAGAGCCAGGAGAAACCCCTGAGCATTGCCAGGTGTGATCCAAAAATGAAAAAAAAAAGTACAAATACAGCAGTGTCTCAAGCTGTGATCTAACACCATTGTCCTTCCTTCCTCCATCCTGAGTTCAGTTTCTTCAGCTGAAGCACCAGAACAGTCATCTGCTGGTGATCAAACTTCCTGTATAAAATGTGTGACTTGGGACTAGAGTGATAGTCTAGCGGATAGAGCGCTTGCCTTGCACGAGGCTCAGTTGGGTTGGATCCCTGGCATCCCGTATGGTCCCCTGAGCATTTCCAGGAGTAATTCCTGAGTGCAGAGCCAGGAATAACCCCTGAGCATTGCCAGGTGTGACCCAAAAAGCAAAATTAACAAACAAATAACTACATAAATAAAATTAAAAGTGTGACTTTGGGAGTATAAATACTTTCACAGTAAACCATTGTTTGCCACTGTAGCTTACACAGGCTAATAATGTCTGCTGTGGGACCAGAGCAATAGTCCAGTGGGTAGAGCGTATGCCTTGTATGTAGTCAACTAGGGTTCGATCCCCGGCATCCCATATGGTCCCCCAAGTACTGCCAGGAATAATTCCTGAGTGAAGAGCCAGGAGTAACCAATGAGCATCGCTGGGTGTAACCTCAAAAAAGAGGAAAAAATAATTTCTGTTGTGAATGAGACGTGTCTCACTGAGTTCCTCCCATCTGACCATCCTCAATTTCTAGCTTCTGAAACTACTAGAACTGGCATCTTTTTCCCATTAAAGATGCCTGTCATCTATTCCCAAAGTTATTTTTCTACATTTGACATCAATCACTAGATCACTAGACTAGATCACTAGACATCCCGTTGTTCATCGATTTCCTTGAACAGGCACCAGTAATATAACATTTGACCCTATCACATGCCAGTGTAGCCCAATGGCATCTGCTTGCTTCAGGAATATGAAGAGCCTCAAACCGTTCATTCAGGGTCTTGACAAAAAAATCTGACAATAGGCAATTTTTTATCCATAACCTTATATCAATAATCTGCCCCCTTTTCACACCATCCAAGACCATCTTTGTATTAGAAATAGAGTTGCAGCAAAGAGCTTCTAAAAACCTCGAAGCTGAAAGTGTCTATGGTACTCAATCTATAGTAGAGGGTTGTTTTTCTCACCAGACACAAAGCACTATCATTGACAAAAATCCTTTGTCTTTACCCATTTTGTCTTACCTTCAACCCCTGTCTTCATGGTCTTTCTGTTCTCCATCAAACATTTATCATAGACAATTCCTCTCTGCTTCTTACAAAAGCTGACCGACATAAGAGACAGCACAATGAGAACCCAAAATGAAGTAACAAATTTTCACATTACATATAACAACAAGGACAAACACCCTGAATCACAGATATACTGTATACGTAACTCCCTATTTCCAACTCATATATTCAGCCATGGAGACAAAGATCTCTTATGAGACCTCCTGGCATCTAGATTTGTTTTCTTTGCCTTCCTTCTCCTCCTATAAGAGATCATAGATAGCTAAAAAATTAAAAATAAATCACATACAGCAAAGTGGGACTCTTGTGAGAAATTTTTCCCAATGACCTTAACTCATATTTAGAGTCTACTTACCTGGCAATAATTGTACTAAAATAATAGACTTAATAAAGAGAGGGAAATATCAAGTTTATTGGAAACTCCTTGCAGTCTTCCAAAAAAGTTACTACATATAATCTCATGCTAAGTGCAATCGGAACACTTGTGCAAAGTTGATCCACAAATGGAATATTACCAGGTCTTCCTGAAGAAACCAGAGAAAAATACAACCACTGTGCATTTCTTATGTCATTGTCATTTACTAAAATAATAAAATCAACATAGACTGTAATCAATAGATCAATAACTGCAACAACAGTCAGAGAAAGGTGTCAGAGAAAGGTTTGAATCCTAGTTCTACTGTGTCTACTTCTTGAGTCTTACATTTCCTTAACCAGAAAAAAAAATGTTTTGAGAATATCATTTCCCTCATAAGGTCACTGTTACAATCTAAGAGACTTTATAAATATAGTCCAATTCCTGGCACCTAGCAAGCAGTTCTCAGTATTTTACCACCTTTCACATAATGCTACCTGCTCTCCATCTGCCATCCATATGCTAAATGGGTATAACATATCTGCTGTATGCTAGCCATATTCTAGCCATCCTGACAGCATCAACCTAAGGAAGACCAGGCAAATATGGTGATCACCCCATTCTACCAACAAGGGTCAGACTGACCAAGTGACTGTTTTGCTTATGTAGTAGGTGTCAGAGTTCTCACTGGAATGCACGATTCCTGACTCCAGGTTCTTGATCATGCTCCTCCCTGCTTGATACTGAGAGACTAGAGTAAATTTCTTTTAGAATTCACATAAAGTTGGAGCCTGAACGATAGCACAGCCAGTAGGGCCTTTGCCTTGCACGCAGCTGACCTGGGTTTAATCCCAGGCATCCCATATGGTTCCCGGAGCTCTGTCAGGAGTAACCCCTGAACATTTGGGTGTAACCCAAAAAAGCAAAAAAAAAAAAAAAAATTCACATAAACTTATTTATACTTAAATCTAACAGTCATCACGTGACGCAGATCAGGCAGGCGCTATGGTTTGTAATTTAACAAATGCAAAAACAAGTTCAAGAGCAGTTTTGCTCGGCAGCTGCAGCAGGTAAACCGCACGCAGTTGGCTGCCTCTGCAAATTGGTTCTCCCTCCACCAGCACAGCTCGCACCTCAGAATGAAGAAAATGGAATCTAGTCTTCGCCTTCCTCTGGCACTCCACCCCTACTCTAAAAAAAAATCCTTCACAAATTAACTATTTCTAATCTACAGAGGGTGCTTGCAGCAAATCATTTGAAAGCAGTTAACCTTTCAGAACTTTTTACGGGGCAATTTATAATCAATGTGGAGGAAGATAAGCTACCTAATAAGCATGTGTGGCCTAAGAGTCTCCTAATCTCAGCACTTGCAGGCCTGGGAGTGCGGGCAGAGGGTGTGGGAGGTGCACTGAGCAGGGAGGGCATTTGCAGGTCACCTGGCCCCTGGAGCCACCTGGACTGGGGGAGGGCTGGAGAAGGAGGCTGGTGGTTGGCCTTCCTAGCCCTGGGGCCACAGTATTCCCAGGGAAGGCCACCTGCCTCAGTAACTTCAGAAAAGCTGTTTCCATATCAGAGCAGGACAGTTATTCCCAGAATGCCGCCCAGGGACAAGTCAGCAGGAGTTCTTGTCACACTATAACCAGCAAATGAAGGGGCAGAGAAAAACCTCCAGAAAATCTTTCATTCCGAACTATCTCTAATTTGTGCAATTATGTAAATGGACTATCCACTGTCTTCAGAGTTCTGCCACTGGACAGCAGGGACAGCAGATTTTAAAATCCTCTGCCTGGGCTCCATTGGCCTCTACTAAGTAGCTTGTTGGAAGGCAGAGAGGTCAGTGGAGGAGGTTTTATTCCATTAAAATTTTTCATAGGGAATCTTTTATTCCTATTGCATTGTCTTCATATTATTCTGAAGCTTAATGAGACTGTATTTTCGTACAGTAACCTGCTTTCACAGTACATGACATGCCGAGTGACTGTCCCTGCATAGAGCTCTGTGCAACAGGAAAGATGAAAGAAGGTTAGGGCATGATTTGGCAATCATGGAGAAGAAGAGAGACTTGCTCACTAGAAGGAAGGCTGGGGGAGGAAGGGCTTCGAGTGCCTGACCCAGTGGAAATCAGTTCAGCTAGATCTTGGTCATGTTGGAGATAAACTTTTCTCCTTCACTTCATTTCTCAAGTGACATCTTATTGTCAGATTAAAGCTAATAGACAAAAAAGTCTTTGTGGTTATTCTGTACAGAAAATTACTAGTGGATTTTTGTGTTTATTTGTTGATTAATTTGTTTGAGACCCAGTTTTCTTAGTTTGCCAAAAGTTTCCAATCAAGATTTGATGATGACATGATAAAAAATCTCTCCTCTGGTGGAAAGGGCCTTCTTTGTTTTATGTAGTTTCTGAATACATTTAATTTTAAAAATTTCATTCCCTTCAACTGTGAGCACAAGTTGAAACGCAGAGAAAGGTCACACAGGGTGGCCTGGAAGTTGGGAGGAGGTAGAGAGCACTGCGGAAGCTGCTGGAGCAGGGAGGCAGGGCCTGCAGCTTTGAGGCCAAGGTCAAGATCGCTGCCTAAGAGTGAAAATAACCTAAAAGGCTGGGTACATTCAACTGCAGTGATTCAGGGACTGGATGGGAGAGATGATTAAGAATTTGGCAGTGGCCTTGAGAAGGTTTACAATGATTACATTTCCCCTCAAAACACCCCCCAAAGTTATTTATTTCCACTTTATAAGTGAGGGCATAGCCAGTATTCGCCAGTCTTTTTCCTATCTGCAGACCACCACCTTTCCTGCATACCGGTCCACAGACAGGCAGTTAGAATCAAAGCAGTTGAGAGTAGTTTTCAAGTTTTCTGTACTTGTGAACCAGCACCACGTCAGGGAATGGTGGTTGAAGATCCCTGACATAAACTCAGAAAAGGAAGGGATTAGTTTGGGGTCATGTGGCCAGTATGAGGCGGAGCAAGACTTGACCACAGGTCTCAGTCCAGTGCTCTTCTGGACCTCACTGAAGTCTGTTAAAATGTGAAGTCAATATCCACTTTAGGGGAACATAGTCCAGTGGAACCTATTGATAAGGGGAAGAAAAGTTAAACCCCTGCCCTCAGGGACTCACAGTCACCTCCCTGATGACTCAAGGAAAATTGAGGTAGCAGCTGGTGGCTCAAAGAATCTAAGAGGGAGGGGGCTGAAGACACCCAGAAGAGAAATGTTTAACCAGGCCCAGGGAAGACAGAGCAAGCAACTGAGGCAAGCTACCACAAGTGAAAGTGGGAGAAGAAAATGGAAGGAATTTCATGGCTGGGGTCTTGAGTGTTGAGGGGAAGAGGAAGGATCTGAAGCCAAATCTTTCATGATTCCATTTGTGTTTTAGAAGAATCCTGTTGCCTTCTGGGTGGAAGGCAGGAAATTCCAAAGCAAATTTCTTCACAGGCAAATACCTTCTGCTTTTGTCCCTTCCAGGATAGTCCTTGATTTTCTCTACATTACCTGGTCTTCCTTGACTTTTGACTTCTGTTTGGGTGCTTCCTTAGGAGGCACTGGCTGCTGGGTTTCCCCTGGCCACAGCTTCTATCTGCCTGGACTCTTGGGTTGATGCTATACCTTTCACTGTTTTAATGACACTGCTCCTTCCTTGCCGTTTGTGAAACAAGCACTAACTTCCCACAGTTTCTTATACCAGGGAATATCAAGATTTTGGAATTTTATTTTATTAAAGCACCATGTTTTACAAAGTTATTCATAGATGAGTTTTAGACATATAGTGTTCCCACACCAATTCCATCACCGGTGCCAACTTCCCTCCATCAATATTCCAAGGTTCCTTCCCAACAGAACTCTGCCTCCACAGCCTACTACCTTTATAGGCACATTTTTAACTTTGGTCATTAAAGTTTGGGCCTGATATTCTCAATGTTGTTGACTCTGTGGTTCATATATTTAGCTATACCACACCAATGTACCAAAATGCCCTTGACCCCTGCCCCCATAGTTTCCCATCTCTTCTGTTGGCTCCCTAACCCTCTGTCTACATCTCAGTTAATTCGCCCTTTTTAATTCTTTGGGAATTAAGTACATCATCTGAATTCTGTAGACAATTGTACCATTCCTACTTCCAAAAAGGCAATCCTGATTGACCAATACCAATCAACTTCCACCAATTTAACTTAATACATTTTCCTTTATTTAATTTAAGACAAGTATTTTTATGGTTTATAGTCAACATTCTGAAACTTATAGTGGAAAATTCATGAAAAGAAAAGAAACTCTCATTTTTACAAGCCATAAAACAAAAGGGAAAAGAGACTACTTCAATTCAGATAATTGACAATGACAATAAGAGAGAGAAGCACAAAAGCTTAGAACATAGCATTTCTTTGAAAAATATAGAGGATTTGTAAGATGGCTTTATGATTTAAGGCCATTCTAAAAATTATATTGGTTTCTAGATTATTATTTGAGCCATATGGACTTACATCAGTTTTAATTGCTCTCTAGGGGCCGGAGCGATAGCCTAGCGGGTAGGGCGTTTGTCTTGCACGCGGTTGGCCTGTGCCGGCCCAGGTTCGATTCCCGGCATCCCATATGGTCCCCCGACCACTGTCAGGAGTAATTCCTGAGTGCAGAGCCAGGACTAAGCCCTGAGCATTGCCGGGTGTGACCCAAAAAAGCAAAAAAAAAAAAAAAAAAATTGCTCTCTTACTAAATATTCTAATGGTACATAGCTCTTGCTGCCATAGATGCATAATTTGTCAAGTGTAACATGATCTTCTATAAATAATGGCCACAAGGGTGCACTTTTGAAATAAATCAAATGCTAATCTTTTTCCCCAATTTTTGTAACAGTAACATGTTATTCTTACTAAGCATATAAATAATTCTTGGTAAATGTGTTCAATTTTATAAATTCCTGTTTTATCCTGAAAATTCCTTTAAACAGCAGAGTTTTATAATGAAACTTCTTTGAGCTAGCTTATTTAGCCAACAAATATTTATTATTAAATTCTACTTTAGAATACCTTTTCCAGGAACTCTAAAGTAAAAAGTTTTCAAATATATTTCAACAGTCTAAGTTAAAAGTTAAACAAATAAACTGTATTATAAACCGGAGCGAGAGAGAGTAAGTGAAAGATGCATTAAAGACCGATTGAACTCAGGTCTCTAGGAGTTCATAGTAAACAAAGATCACCTAAGACCAAGTTTATCACATTAACATATAGTATAGATTGACTTGCCCTTTCTCTTTCTAAACGCTTTCTAGAACAGCCAAACTACAATTTGCTTTGTTCACACTCCTTTAGAGCTGTGCATTCTGGAAACACTCTAGATGCTAAAGAACTGTGCGAACTAACAGAAGTTTGCCCCATGACGCAGCAATCACACTCAGCAGGACTATTCTTGTGATTCAGTAGCATAAGTATGAGCTTCTGGGGTGATGCTGGTTACAGTTTCCATGTCTCTTCCCAAGTACCATAGGTACTAAATGACACGAGACTGTGGCAATGGATTTTTAAACAAATCTCCTGGCTACTATGGTTACTATAACTCTGTGGCATCCAAATCTAGTTCTCTGACCCCCTCCCCTGGTCTTCTGTGAGCTATTTCACGCTTGCTAATTAACTTCTCTGTGCCTAAACTAGCTAGAGGGAATCTAAGAACCCTGACACATGAAGTCAAGAAAAAATTTATTTAAAAAAAAACAGTGACTAGAGGCTGAAATTTTAAAAGCTGAGTCGTATTTTAGAAATTAGGAAAAAAGAAGAGGAAATTCCATGTGAGAAGAGTGAAAAGAAAAGAGGCAGGAACAAAACAGTCATGTGGTAAATGGAGTAATTCATGAGACTGGAGTAGAGAGTTCCTACTGAATCTAAAGGAAAATTAGGTAGAGAGAAATCAAGCTCACAATGGTCTCAAGATCTTTATCCAAAAGACATGAGCCTGGGAAGCTGGGTCTTACATTATAATCAAACAAAGGCATAGACAAAAGGTGAAAATGATGTCCAGTTGGAATACATATATACACATATACAATATACTTATATATAGTATATATGTATTTATCACTGGAATGGAGTATATATATATATACATATATATATATATATCTCACTGGAAAACATTAATGGAAAGAAAAATAAATGCTGATAAAAAGAGGCTGACATTCTAATACAATGCTATTTATAACCCAGTGATAACATAGTGATTAAAAACGTGAATCCTGGGGTGAGGAAAACAGCATACTGGGTTGGGGTTTGCCTTTCACATGTCTGACCTGGTTCAATCCTTTGCACCTGGTATGATTCCTCAGGTCTCACCAAGATTGATGCCTGCCTGCAGATCTAGGAGTAAGTCCAAAGCACACCTGGGTGTGGCCAAACTACCCTCCCAATCCTCACCACATGAAGCCTGAACCATATTCTCTGAGCTAAAATCCTGCCTTTTTATTTGTCATTTTTGTTGCTTAAATCTGACCACAATTCTTAGTTGTATCTGTTTCCTCATTTGCAAAAGAAATTTATAACTTAGAAGGTTAACTCATCTAAGAAAGCATTACTATACAAGATATATAGAGCAGCAATATAATTATATAAAAAAGAAATCCAACCCCATCAAAAAATGGGGAGAGGATATAAACAGAAACTTCCTCAAAGATATCTAATCACTCTACATCACTAATAATCAGAGAAATGCAAATCAAAGCAGCAATGATACATCACACTACAGACTGGCACACATTAAAATAATAAAATAAGAACAATCAGTATTGGCCTAGATGCAGGGGGAATGGGACACTTATTCACTACTGGCCATCATTTCTGAAAACAATTTCACTTGATTCATTCGTTTCCTATTGTTTATGAACTTGCTCAAGCAGGCACCAGTAACATCTCTATATGTCCTGTCGCATGCTAGTGTAGCCCAAGGGCATCTGCTTGCACCAGGAACATGAAGAATCTCAGACCATTCCTTCATGTCATGGGAATAAGGTCTATAATTGTTGCTGGTTTTTGGCATATCAAATATGACACGGGTAGCTTGCCAGGCTCTGCCAGCAATATTGTCATCAAAAACTAGTAAATCAGCTCGCACTTGACCCAACAATTCTACTTCTTCACATCTACACTGAGGGCCCAAAAACACAAAGGAAAAAGTACATTTGCCCTCCTATGTTCCCTGCAGCACTATCCACAATAGCCCAAATCTGGGAAAACAGTGGGAAAGAACAGATGACTAGGTGAAGAAATATGGTTCATTTATACAATGGAAGATTACTGGACCATAAGAAAAGATAGGAATCAGAGAGATAATACAGCAGATAGGACATTTACCTTGCATGGTTGGCATGGGTTCACTCTACAGAACCCCATCGTTCCGAGTCCTCCAGGAGTGATCCCTGAGTGCAGAGTCAGGAATGCCCCCTCCAAAAAAAAAAAAATCATGCAATTTACCTCTACATGGATAAAGTTAGAGAGTATCATGGCAAGAGAAATTAGTCAGAGTAGAGATGATGATCTCTCTCATATGTGGAATATAAAGAAATATAATAGTAGAATATCGAATGTCCAAAGACAAAAGAAACAAAAAAAAGAGACTTAAAAATTATCATGCTTAGTGAAATCAGTCAGTAAGAAAAGGACAGATATAGAATGACTGCATTTATCTGTGGAATATAAATATACACCAGTGTTATATGAATTGTTGGAAATGGCAACACCAGACTAGAACTGAGCATTGAATGTAGGCAAAGGGTATACATGATAACCCCAAAATGTATATATGGCAAGCCACAATGTATAAAATATGGGTGAAAGGGAGGGAGAGAGAAAAGAGAGGAGAGAGAGAGAGAGAGAGAGAGAGAGAGAGAAAGAAAGAGATGAGGCAAACTGCCTGCTATAGACGCAGGCTGAGAGAGGGAGGGAATCTAGGGACACTGGAGGTGGGAAATGTGCACTGGTGGAGAGATGGGTGTTGGAACACTGTATGACTGAAACCCAATCATGAACAATTTTGTAAATGTCTATCTCACGGTGTAATAATAAAAAAATAATAAATATATAGATAAGAAGTGTCTCATACACACATGCAAATGGATGCAAGGGAAGTGGAGGGCCATCAGTAGACGGAAATCAACACTAGTGAAAGGATTGATGCTGAAACAACGTGTTTCTGAAATCTAGTTATTAATAACTTTGTAATTTATGATGATTATTTTTTAAATTAATGTTAATATGAGCATTTAATGTAAAATTATATATAAAGTCCTTGAAACTATGACTGGTAGGCAGTAAGCAAGAAACAATTATTTTTATAAAACACAAATTTGCAGTTTGCCAATCAAAGGAAAATATTACAGAGGTTGAAAAAACAAGTTGATCATATTCACTTCGAGGTTAATGCAAATTTAGGAAACACAAAGAGAAAATTGAGAGTCACCAAATATACACTGAACATGACACCATTCTAACTATGAACAAAAAGAAAATTTCATGCAGTATGTTCTTGGTGATGCAGGCTCCTAACCCTGCTGAGAAGGCCCAGGGGTTCCCCCAGCCATCCCCACCACCCCGATTCTCAGCCAACAGGTAACTAGTTCAATGCAAATGCCTGAGTTGCTGGTGCTGCTGGAGTCCTCTGGTGTTGGGAATTACCTGGGCCACCAAGCAATACTTGGGACGTTCAGGGCCGCACCTGTGATGCTTCAGGGACCACATGTATCAGAGAACAAATAAATTGATCAATTGCATGCAAGGCATTCATCTTAACCCATGTAAAATATCTCCCCTGGTCCTTAAACTGCCTTTTATTCAATATTTAAATCAGCACCACAGTTTAATACAAATAGGGCAATATAAAATAGAAGAAACCAGAGAATAATATGTACTCAAGTATTTATTTAGGGGCTTTAGATGGTTTGGGCTCCACCTGACAATGCTTGCAACCTACTCCTGGCTCTGTACTCAGGAATCACTCCAGGCAGTGCTCAGGGAATCATGTAGGGTTCTGGAGATGCCACATTGGCCATGTAGAGAGCAACCACCTAATCCTGCCTCATTTCTCCATCCCCGTCATTTAGGTACTTTAAAATCATAAAAATGTATGATAGATAATATAGTGTACCACAGATATGTCTTATGTATTCTTCTAAATAATAATAAATAAAGTTGTCAAAAAAACAGTAACCATAGAAATCTAAGTAAAATAGGGGCTGGAGCGATAATCCAGTGGGGTAGGGTGTTTGCCTTACATGTGGCTGACCTGGGTTCGATCCCGGAATCCCATAAGGTCCCTGAGCACCGCCAGGAGTAATTCCTGAGTACAGAGTCAGGAGTTACCCCTGAGCATTGCCGGATGTTACCGAAAAAGCAAAAAAAAAAAAAAAAAAAAAGAAAGAAAGAAAGAAAAGAAATCTAAGTAGCATGACTAATAAACTTAAGATATTGATAAATGTAGATTGATTTTTATACCCACCAAATACAAAAGGACCATTTTAAGTATACATAGATTAGCAGTCAAGTTTGCTGAGGATGTATATTAATATTCAATAAATTATAAAAAAACTATTATTATATTAACTATGTTTATCATAAATGGAGTAGAAGCAGAAATCCTAAATAAATATTATAGTTCTTAAAAGCCCATGTCTAAAAATAATAAATACATCTTATGTGAATCAGAATATATAGACCATTTTGAAATACTTAAAATCAAACAAAATATTTCTTGTTAATATGTCACTTGTCACTTGTTTTCACATTGTTCATTGATTTGCTCTAGTGAGCACCAATAACATCTTCATATGTCCTGTCACCTTCTAGTGTAGCCCAAGGACATCTGCTCGCTCCAGGAACATAAAGAGCCTCAAACCATTCCATCAGGTCATGGGAATAAGGTCTATAATTAATATGTATATGATGAAAACATATAGTTAATATGTATATGATAAAAACAAATGTAGAACTCAAAGGAAATTCATAATTCCAAATGTATTTCTCAAATAACAATAGAAATGAAACATAAATCACCAAGACAACATGTTTAAGTATAGGGCTTATTTTTATAGAAAGTTTTTTTTTTGATTGTTGCAGCTTTAATTCAATGCAAAGAAATTTAAGCAGATATGAAACTTCCATAATCTCCTCTTATAGAAGATCTCGATTTCTGTTCTAGGGACTGGCAGAATTATGTTACTAGAAGTATTTATTTTCCATCATTGTATCAAGACTTAGTGATGTGTCTAATTCTGCAGCTCCCCCTCTCATCTAACAGGGAGACACCAGCTGCAGATTCAGTTCCCTTCCTCAGCTTCCAGTTTGCTAAGGAACGCCTTAGGATTCTCGCCCCAGGGCATCTGTGCCAAAACCTTCGTGAAATCATCTGTTTCTCTTTTTCCAAGGCAGTCCCAGGCAAGCAAGACCTATGACACAAACCTGTCAGGTTTCTCTGTTCTCTTGGTCTGATTTCTTTTTATTTCCCCTCATTCGCTTCCAAATACTGATCTGCAAATATTAATGATCATTAGCATAATAAGCCATTTAGTTACCACTTAACTGAAATTTCTTTTCTTTAAAGTTAAAAGATACATATACATGTACATACATATATATACATATATACGTATATATACATGTATATATGTATATATACATATGTATGTATATATACATATGTGTATATATGTATACATATATGTATATATGTATATATACATGTATACGTGTATACATATATACACGTATATATGTATACATGTATATATGTATCACTGTATCACTGTCTTCCCGTTCATCATTGATTTGCTCGAGCAGGCACCAGTAACATCTCCATATGACCTGTCTCATGCAAGTGGAGCCCAAGGGCACCTGCTTGCTCCAGGAACATAAAGAGCCTCAAACCATTCCATCAGATCATGGGAATGAGGTCTATAATTGTTACTGATATTTGGCATATCAAATATGACACAGGTAGCTTGCCAGGCTCTGCCATGCGGGTAGCATACTCTTGTAGTTATCTCAAAATCCAGCATTTATTGATGAACCGCAAGGCTGCTTGCGGCCGCGTGAGCCAGGCTGTGATAGGCTGGTCTGCTCGGTGGAGTTCTGAGGAGGAGGAAGTCAGGATGTGGAAAATGGAGGCCCTCATGGAGTGGGGGGTCATCTGGCTTGTTGTGAGCCTCTGCTGGGGTGGCGGGCCAGGGCTAGAACCTGCCATCCCTCCCAGGTGCCTCATGAGCGGCTGGGCACAGGGAGAGCCAGTAGCAGCTCTGCCCATGTCTATGAGTTTCTGGATCAGGATACCTGGGCCGGATTAAAAAAAAAGACTGCTGCAGGGTGGATCTCGATGAGCCAAGCTGTGATAGGTTGGTCTGCTGGGTGGAGTTCTGACGAGGAGGAAGTCCGATGTGGAAAATGGAGGCCCTCATGGAGTGGTGGTCATCTGGCTTATTGTGAGGCTCTGCTGGGGTGGCGGGCCAGGGCTAGAACCTGCCATCCCTCCTGGGCACCTCATGAGCAGCTGAGTATAGGGAGAGCCAGTAGCAGCTCTGTCCCATGTCTATGAGTCTCTGAATCAGCATACCTGGGCCGGATTAAAAAAAGACTGCTGCAGGGTGGATCTCGATGAGCCGGGCTGTGATAGGCTGGTCTGCTGGGTGGAGTTCACAAGTATATATGTTTATACATATGTACACATATATATACATATATACGCATATATGTGTATATACGCTATAATACATGTATATAAGTATACACGTATATATACAAGTGTATATATACATATGTATATATGTATGTATATATACACATGTATATGTGTGTATATATACATGTATGTATACATATATGTATATGTACATGCATGTGTATATATATAAACTGAAAATAGTACTAAATGTTCTAGAGATACAAATAAGGGAAAGAAGAGACATATAAACACACACATATTTGAGAGATTATATAACTTTTTTTTTGCTCCAAGTTCTAAAGAAATGAAAATGTGCCCAAACAACATACATCTCTCTCTGGAACTTTATAATCTAGTGGGGAGTTTGGGGGTGGGGGTACCAATGGGAGGGGTAATAAAATTAATACCTTATTCCATGATGATGGTGCAAAGGAGTTGCAAATTGAACATTGTTAAGAATTTTTGATTTAAAGAATGCTGATATTGTCTCTTTTAGAGACAAATTTAGGTGCAAAATCTTTTAGTCATTGCTATGCAACTTCTTATATACACTATTCACTCTCTTTATCCATTCTTTGCCTTTACTTTTCTCTTTTTACGTGACCCTAGGTATGTAATAAACATTAATTAATAGGAGAAGATTATGTTGAGGGAAATTAGCCAGAAGGAGAGAGACAGATACAGAATGACTGCATTTATTTGCATAACATAAATGTATATGTACATATTATGATACCAATATCCAAGGTCAAGTGAAACTATCAGGAGGTCTTGTCAAAGGTGGAAATTATCACAAACGTGTGGGAGTCAGAGGCTAGGTAAGAGATAAAATGGAACAGTGTGCTAACAATTGTTGAGGGTACTAATGCCAACCTAGAACTGAGCATTAAATAGAGGCAAAAGGATACACATGACAACCCTTTAATGTATGTTCTGCAATCCATAGTCTAGAGGGGAAGGAAAGGAGAAAGAGAGAGAAAAGGGAAAGAAATAAAGAACCTGCCAAGGAGGAGGGCTGGGGGAGGGGGCGGGAACCGGTACATTGGTGGTGGGAGATGGGCACTGGTGGTGGGATGGTTGCTGGAACACTGTATGACCAAAACCCAAATATGAACTTTTTAATTGTATATCTTTGTAATTGTAAATATAAAAAATTAAAAAAAATTAATTGATAGTAAATCATAAATAACTGTATTTTGAGACAACCCCCGCATTCACTTCTGTGTCCTTGTCCTCTTGGTGATTGATGCGCTCTGTCTGCCTTCAGATTTCCAGAAAAACCTTGAGCTCCCTCAGCATCCCTTTGTACAAAGAAAGAATTCAGATTCTAGTCAACCTAACCAAAACCTGTATCACTTAGATTCTTTTCTTATATCCTTTTTTTAAGTATTTTATTATACCACCGTGAGATATATAATTACAAAGACATACAATTAAAAAGTTCATATTTAGGTTTTGGTCATACAGTGTTCCAGCACCCATCCCTCCACCAGTGCCCATCTCCCACCACCAACATCCCCGGTTCCCTTCCCCCCTCCCCAGCCCACCTCCATGGCAGGTTCTTTATTTCTTTCCCTTTCTCTCTATTTCTCTTTTCCTTCCCTTCCAGACTATGGATTACAGAACATACATTAAAAAGTTGTCATGTGTATCCTTTTGCCTCTATTTAATGCTCAGTTCTAGGTTGGCATTAGTACCCTCGACAATTATTAGCACACTGTTCCATTTTCTGTCTTACCTGACCTCTGACTCCCACACGTTTGTGATAATTTCCACCTTTGACAAGACCTCCTGATATATGTTTCAATTGACCTTGGATATTGGTATCATAATATGTACATATATATTAATGCCATGCAAATAAATGCAGTCATTCTGTATCTGTCTCTCTCCTTCTAGCTAATTTCGCTCAACATAATCTTCTCCATGTCCATCCATTTATAGGCAAATTTTATAACTTCATTTTTTCTAACAGCTGCATAGTATTCCATTGTGTAGATGTACCAAAGCTTCTTTATCCAGTCATCGATTTTCGGGCACTCTGGTTGCTTCCAGATTCTGGCTATTGTGAATAATGCTGCTATGAACATAAAAGTAGGGATGGTGTTTCCGCTGCGTATTTTTGGTTTCCCAGAGTAGATTCCCAGGAGTGGTATGGCTGGGTCAAATGGGAGTTCAATTTCTAGTCTTTGGAGGAAAGTCCATATTGTTTTCCAGAAAGGCTGTACCAGCCGGCATTCCCACCAACAATGGATGAGTGTCCCCTTTTCCCCACATCCACGCCAGCACTTGTTGTTCTTGCTCTTTTGAATATGTGCCAGTCTCTGTGGTGTAAAGTGGTATCTCATTGTTGTTTTGATTTGCATCTCTCTGATGATTAGTGATGATGAGCATTTTTTCATATGTTTTTTGGCCATTTGAATTTCTTCCCTTGCTGAAGTTTCTGTTCATTTCTTCTCCCCATTTTTTGATGGGGTTGTTTGTTTTCTTCTTGTAAAGTTCTACCAGTGCCTGATATATCCTGGATATTAACCCCTTATCAGATGGGTATTGGGTGAATATTCTTTCCCATTCTGTGGACTGCTTTTGTATCTTAGTCTCTGTTTCTTTTGAGGTGCAGAAGATTTTTAGTTTCATGTAGTCCCATATGTTTATGTTTTCTACTAGTTGCTTTGTTAGTGATGTTTCACCTTTGAAGATGCCTTTAGCTTCAATGTCGTGGAGGGTTTTTCCTATATTTTCTTCAATGTACTTTATGGATTCAAGTCTGATATTGATTCTTGCTCTTCATTCCTACCCCAGGTCTAGCCACCAGTTTCTTCACTGCTTGTTTCCTTAGTGCCCTTGGAACCCATTTCTCCTTCTTGGTCCGCATCTGTGGATATCCTTGTCATCTCTCTTCTTCCCTTTCAGAAAGCCTCTCGGAAGCCTAGGCATGGCCGTTGCATTCCATCTTATTTATTATTAGCAACTCTCTGGACACTTAGCACAGGGGCTGTGAACTTTTGGAGGTTTTAATACAAAGGAAATTCTCATTTATTAATATTTTGAGGATGACACTTTCCCTGTATCAAAGTATGTGAGTGATAAGGAAAGAATTGTGGAAGCTGTACTAACAAAGGTCTGCAACCATCCTGACAGGAAGTTCTACAGGATCCCATGGAAACCTGAGGAATATCACCATGGAACTTCTGAAGTCTCAGCTACCAAATCCCTCAAAGCCAAAAAATGGGAGTTAGTAATCCTGCCTTCAGAAAATCCTGCCTTCAGATTTCCAGAAAGACCTTGAACTCCCTGTTCATGTACCGTAAAGAAGTTGGACAATTGCTTGACAAGATTCCAATTTACTGGAAATAAATGTCGGTGTAACCCCTCAACCTTTAGCAGAGTGGCTGAAGGAGGGGGAGCAAGTTTTGGAGTCATACTCTTGAAGGATTCTGCTAACCAGTCTTCTTTGCACTGAAGCTCTTCTTACCATACAGGAATTTTCAGCATCCAGTTCACCAATCCACTTTTGGTGTGATTTTAAGTAGCTTGAAGTCAAAACACAGGAGCTAACAGCTCGCTCCCATAACAGCTAAATGAATCTCCAAATCTTACACAATCAGAATCAACCTGGAGCTCCTGAGAACACCAGGTACATGCAGCCAACTCTGATGCTACCGCCATACTCCTGCTTCAATGGCAAGCAAAGGGTGCACATTTCAGGTAAGTGACTGAGTAAGGCTTTGTATACTGTTCTTTAAGGGAATAACAAGTTTCCTATAAACTGTCCTCTGAAACTGGTATCTGATATGCATTTCGTCATCACTCATTAATCACACCCAAATGCAAAAAGCAAGGTTTCTTCATACTCTGCATCCTTTATACACTTAGTGGACAAGCCACTAATGAAAAGAGATGGGGGTGGGGAATCTTTAGTGCTGTCAACTCTTTAGCTTTGGTATCATCCACATGATGAAAAGAAATTAGACAATGTCACCCTATTGCTGACCAGAGAGAATTCTAATGTTTATAACCACCACAAAGAAAAGTACAATGAGGTTCGAAGCTAATGTATAGTGTCTTTTGTTGAAAGGGAGAAGACTCATAAAAAGTTTCCACCCTTGTGCAAGCTTTTCCTTATAAATTGCTGATTGGAAACATGAGATTGTAAATTGCTTCAAGCTGGTGGGGCCAGTTTTTAGTGATACCAATTATCATAGACTCGAATTGACAATGCTGAGACTTGTGTGGGAGCAATTTAACCCTCTGTGAAGCTGCCAGTGATGAAACAGATCCTGAGAGGGAACGTCACTAATAAATGAGATTATTAGCTACCAGGGTAAACTTACCGAGTGAAGGGAGGGAAAACAATTTTTTTTAAAAACATCACCTGAGCAACGGAATTTCCTGTTTTGCTTTGGCAACCTTAAAGATGGACAATAATAAGTACCAAGCAACCATGCAGTTATGCCTTGTTATTCTCGACTGCATCTGGTTGCCCTCCTGCTCAGCTTCACTAACCCTTAATGTCAGAACATTCCCGTGGAAGCAGGGGTATTTTCTCTGTAATGAATTTCACAGTGCACTCAGCTGACAGTCAAGACAGCCAGTGGTCAGGGATGATGACCACGGTTCACAACGACTAGTCCACTTCACAAGAAGGGGGCACCCTGACTCACGGGAGGTCTGGGCGTGCAGAGATTCTTTCTGCCCAACGGTCTCGGGGCTATAGTTCAGCGGCACTCCTGCTGACTCACCTAATAAAGTGCATTCTCATTACAGGTTTGACATTATTTACTCAGAAATGACATTCCCTTCTTTCATTTTCCCCCTGGAAGCCTAACCAACACTGACAGTAATCATGTTTAGTAGAGTTGGATGAACTCTTCAAATAAACTGGGATTTGAAGCTTTCAGATGACGTCTGCTGCCAAATAAATACCAGTGCCACACTTCACTAAGTTGCACACAAAAATTTCAAAGATATCCATAGCTATTAGGAATGGTAGAGTTATTTGCACAATGCCCTTTTTGATAATGACGTGATCTTTTTATGATTATTTGTTTGGGGGTGGGTAGAGGGAGGGTTTGGAACCATACCTGGAAGTGCTTGAGTGGGTTGGACAGCCATATCCAATGGTGCTCAGGGAACCATGTGGTGCTAGGGGATGATACCAGGACCCCCTGCATGAAAAGCAGGTATACAGTCCTTTGAGCTTTCTCTCCTCTATCTTCTTCATGATTTTTAAACATTTCCGAGGTAATGTTGTTGCAACTCACCCGCTGCTGTTCTTTCAGGGTGTTAGAGAATACCCCAGTTGGACACAGGCCTTTTCAGAAGTGAGTGCCTTGAGAATGGCAGCACTATGTTGGGTCTAGTAAACATCTCTAGTGCTGAAGGAAACCAGCCTCCTCTGGAGGCGCTGGAGCCGTGACTGTGTCTATTCTCCCTTTACCACTATGTTCCTCCAGAGGCAGAGAAAAGAGTAAAAAAAACTATTTCAGGGGTTTAGGTCAGCCATATAGAAGCTCGTCCCAGGTGGCCACATAGTTTCTGATAAAGCTTTCTCTCCACCTTTGGCTCGAAAACTGAGTGCGTCTCCTCCCTTCTTTTGGGCTAAACCACATAGGAGATGGGAGAGATATACTCTTCCAACCTGCTGAAGTTGGAAATAGAGTCTACACCAGCCATGAATAAGTTCACTTACCTTCAAAAGGCCAGTGAAGTAAAGGAAGACAGGAGGAGTGTGTTGGAAGGGTCACAAGAATCCTCTAACCCTCCTATATCCAGGAGATAAGATCGACATCCACCTAGGGTCATCATCTCACAAGATCCCAGGTCTTAATCCCAAGCACAAACCTAAATGCCATTGGAACCAATAGCACCACTCACTTCCGGGGATGGCAGGAAGAAACCCATGAGCAGAGAGTAAAAGATACAGAAGACATTTAAAAAAAAATAAAAAAGCGATTGATGAATGATGAGAGGAACACAAAAGTAAGCACAAAAGGAAAGAGGATGCCTTACAAAGGTTCCAGTGGGGACAAATGCTGCCAACACAAGCCATCTAGAGAGAAATACTACTGATGCCATGGGCTGAGAAGGCCAAAGGTTTCTAGAAACAGCCATTTGCATCAATTTATCTATGTCTCCTGGTATCCCTCAGGCCCCGAGTCATGGTCACTTTGCCTGGAAATGAAACAGCTATAACACTGCCTGCCCTACCTGCTCCATCAGTAGGGCCCCTAATGTCTTAAGTAGCCATTGGAAACTACTTTTAAACTAGGATTCTATCCTAGTTTAAAGATAAACTAGGTGTACATGACTAAACTAAGACCTATACTAACACTTGCCTCCCTCAACACAAATGCAGAGCAAGATAGATGACAGAAAATTAAAGGCATCAGTGATTCTTTAAAAATAGCACAAATACCCACTAACAGAGGAGACACACAAGTCAGTAGACAGTGCGAAATGATCATTCTGGAAAGAGGCTATGTCAGTCTGCAGCTTGACACCAGTGAGTTGAAGAGGATAAAATGATACCTTTGGAGAATGTGGATTTGGGTTGGTACTTAGCATCTCTTACCAGCTCCCAGGCCACCTGAAGAAAAAACTCAAAAATTGTAGTTCACTATCTGGGGATTGGTGGGAAAGAAGGGGTGTGGCTACTAGAAGGTTGAATTAGCTACAGCCAGAGAAAGGAAAAAGAAGATGGGAATACAATCTCCTACCAAAGCAAGCCACGATCTCCCCCAATGCCGCTGTGGGACGACCCCACGATGCCAGCTTTAAAGCAAGGAGTCCTGAGCAATTGGGCAAAGGTAACCACAAAACCACAGACCCAGGAGGGCGACGCACAAAGGAAACAGAAAGAAGAAAAACAAAAACAAAAGCCTTCCACTCAAAATAAGCCTGCAAAGCAAAATTCCAAAACAGAGGAAGAAATTTAATACTGAGGAAGACAGCCAAAAAAAAATCAACATGCAAAACATGAATATGCCTCAGAGGAAATTAAGTTTATAGAACCATCTGACAGAACTTTAAAATCACTGTATTGAGTTGCCCGACAAAATAAATGAATAACTTCCATTTTAAAAGAGTAAGAATTTAAAAAATAAGGACAGCTGTAAATGAAAAGAAAAATAAAAACATGGCATGTAGAAGCTCCATATAGGATGTGTGTCCAAGTGCAATGCACTTGGAGATGTAGTAGATAGAGCAGCTGTTGTCAAAAAGACAAGAAACAGCAGTGTGGGTTAGGATGTGGGCTAAGGGAATACTCTGACACTGTGGATAGGAATGGAAATTTTTTCATCCACTGTGGAAAATAGTTTGGAAATTCCTCAAAATTAACAATATAAATATGATATGATCCAGCTATGCCATGCAAGGGTATTTACCCAGAGTATGAAAATATGTACGGTTCCTTAAGTTCATTTAAAAAGCATTTACAATAGCTACAATATGGAAAAACCCTAAATGCATCAGTGAATGAAAGAATAAGATGTGATAGATAAAATGGATTGCAATCTTGCTTTTTTAAAAAAGATAATACATTGCCATTTGCAACAATATAGATGGAGTGTGAGATTATAATATGTCATATATAAGTCATGTAAAGGAAGGCAAACACTACAAGAATTTTCCCGGATGTGAAGTATAAAAGTAAATATCACTTGATCACTTGATCACTTGACATCCCGTTATTCATCGATTTGCTCGAGCAGGCACCAGTAATATTTCCATTTGACCCTATCACGTGCCAGTGTAGCCCAATGGCATCTGCTTGCTTCAGGAATACAAAGAGCCTCAAACCATTCGTTCAGGGTCTTGTCAAAGAAGTCTGCTCATCTTGTAGGTGGCGGCCACGTGATCTTTTGACATCCCGTGGGATCCAGTCGCTAATGGCTCTAGTCCAGCGGTTGTCTCCAAATCGCATTACATGTCCAGCCCATCTGATTTTCGATGCCTTGGCAAACGAGACAGCGTCCCTGACTCTGGAACAGCGACCGGAGGTCAGAGCTCTGGATTCCTTCTTTCACTTGAGTGAGGCTTGATATTAGTAAAAGAAAATCAAAACCTACTTTTACTGGCTATCTTTGAAGAAGGGGGTTGAGGGTGGGTAAAGAGATTAAGGATGTCAACTGTATATAGGTAGAATGGATAGAAAATTGGTGATCATGATATTGTATATTTAGATATTGAATTATAATACATCACATCTGAAATATATATTGTTACAAAACCAATAAAAGCTACCTAAATAAAACTGCGTACAATTAAATAGGATAAAATGTTACCTGAATGAAAATGCAAGTGTGATGATTTAAAAAAGACTCAGTGAGGCAAAAAGAATACACATGACAACCTTTTAATGTATGTTCTGTAATCCATAGTCTGGAAGGGAAGGAAAAGAGAAAGAGAGAGAAAGGGAAAGAAATAAAGAACCTGCCATGGAGGTGGGCTGGGGAAGGGGAGGGAACCGGGGGCGTTGGTGGTGGGAGATGGGCACTGGTGGAGGGACGGGTGCTGGAACACTGTATGATCAAAACCCAAACATGAACTTTTTTAATTGTATATCTTTTTATTTGTATATCTCACCGTGGTATAATAAAATACTTAAAAAGAAAAAAAAGACTCAGTGAGTCATGCATTTAGGAAATAATATCATAGAGTTCATAGAGATAGTTTATGAGTAATTGACAATGAAGAGTTCTTGGAACTGAAACAGTTATAGAAGAGACAAGAGAAAAGTAAATTGCTCAAGAAACAACTCCAAAGAAACTGTATAACGAAAATTTAGCGGAAGCATTTTCAAACTTAAAAAACTCTTTTAAAAATGTGAATATCTTCAACACCAAAAGGTTTCGTGGGCCCGGAGGCGATAGCCCAGCGGGTTGGGCGTTGCCTTGCCGCGGCCGGCTTATGCTGGCCCTGGTTCCATCCCCAGCATCCCATATGGTCCCCGAGCACCGCCAGGAGTGATTCCTGAGTGCAGAGCCAGGAGTTACCCCTGCGGCGTCTCCGGGTGTGACCCCCCAAAAAAAAAGGTTTTGTATGATACAGAGGAATGCTATGACACATTAGCTTCTTACAAGTAAACCTATGTTGAATAGAAGAAACAACAAAACCATCCCACCATGAATTTTGTCAATATCTCAGGAGATGCCTTGGCATTTTTTTGAAGTTTATTAAAACACTGATTAGAAAGGATACGTTTAGGGGCCGGAGCGATAGCCCAGCGGGTAGGGAGTTTGCCTTGCACGAGGCCGGCCTGTGCCGGCCGGGTTCGATCCCCGGCATCCCATATGGTCCCCCCGAGCACTGCCAGGAGTAATTCCTGAGTGCAGACCAGGAGTAACCCCTGAGCATTGCTGGGTGTGACCCAAAAAAGAAAAAAAAAAGAAAGAAAGGATACATTTATACAAGTATTTGGGGGATGAAACAGACCTTGGGGTCAATCTGAACAACCATTACTGGATGATTGGGTAAAGAAGTTGAAATCTATGTAATCAATGGACACTACTCAACCATTTTGAAAAAATGTATATTATTTTCAATTATATATATAAAATTAGAGGTGATTGTGCTAAATGAAATAAGTCAGAAAGTGAAAAATAATTACTAGATTATTTCATTCTTTTGTAGAATATAGAAAACCCAAGCAAATAAAGACTAGTGAAATGCAACAAAAATATAGTGGTTTCAAGGAAAAAGGGAAAAGGGGTGAAATAAAGGGATATAACATTCATTTTGATAGCAATAGCCAGGGAATTTTGGCCATACATGCAGTGAGACATCCACATTTACTGAAGTGTGAGACCACTTCAAATTGTATAAGACTATAAGTCAATAATAAATTGATAAAAGTTGATTTTGGAAAAGAGCCTCAAGCATGTCTTTGGGACACATTTCAGATGTTGTTACCACAGAAAATTATGGTTCCCCAAAAACCCTCCAGCGGGAGGATAGGTGGAGGTAAAAGAAAATAATATTGACGATCCAGACTCCATGTTGGAAAGGCATGTGTGTATGTGAGTGTTTGTGTGTGTGTCTGTGTGTGTATCTTAAAACACATCCAAGGTGAGGCAAAACATGGATCAGGAGGTCTTGTCAATAGATGGAATCTACCACAAATGTGTGGGGAGTCAGAGGTTAGGTAAGACAGAAAAGGCAACAGTGTGCTAATAATTGTCGAAAATGATAATACCAGCCTAGAATGAACATTGAATATAGGCAAAAATATACACATGATAACCTCTAAATGTATGCATTGCAATTCACAATGTGTAAGAGAGGGGAAGAGAGAGAGAGAGAGAGAGAGAGAGAGAGAGAGAGAGGTAAAGAACCTGCCATAGAGGCAGGCTAGGGGAGGAGAGAGGAATTGGGGTAATTGGTGGTAGGAAATGGGCACTGGTAGAGGGATGGGTGCTGGAACACTGTATGACCGAAACCCAAACGTGGACATCTTTGCAATTCTGTATTCTCACTGTGGTACAATAAAATATTTTTAAAAATAAAAATAAAAAATAAGCCAATAGTAAGAATAGAAAAGGGCTTTATATTACATATATTAAAGAAAGAAAATATTTTTGTACAGCTATGTTTATTTTAAGCTAATTATAACTGCTAGTACAAGAGTCAAAATTTTATAAAGTAAAAAAAAATTCAGTGAGGCAAGTTTACTTTATTAATAAAACTTTATCCTACATATATACCTAAGTGTTTAGAGCCTACAAAATATACAGTCGTGTGCTGTAATGTCTTGGGCACCACTCATCCTAGAAACCACTGTATTTCTGTTGCATTTCACCAGTCTTTATTTGCTTTGGTTTTCTATATTCTACAAAAGATCAAAATAACCTGATAATTATTTTTCCCTTTCTGATTTATTTCACTCATCATTTACTCACCCAAAGCAACATCCAAACTGGCAGGTTCCCTCTAGGTTTACCCCTTTTATATTTTATACCTTGTGTTTACCATGCCTTTTCTATGTTCGGATATATTTCACTTGTATCACTTATCTTCCCATTGTTCATTGTTTTGCTTGAGTGGGTGCCAGTAACGTATCCATTCGTTGGGAATGAGGTCCATTATTGTTACTGTTTCTGGCATATCGAATACACCACGGTTTGCTTGCCAGGCTCTGCTGTGGCTCTGGGTTCATCCCAGGTGGCCCAGTCTTCTATGTCAAGCCATCAACCATCCAGGGCCCATGGTGCAGAGCCCTGGGGGGTATAGACAAGCCTGTCTCCTGTCTGCCACCTGCTGATGCAGATGTGCACCACAGCCACACCTGCAACACCTCGAGGGGCAGATATATTTAGGGTCACAAATACCATTGTCTTACAATTGCCTACAGTATTCAATAGAGTTGCATGCTGTACACGAGCATAGTCTACAAACAAGGGGCTCCACCCTTCTGGGTATGTAATAGGCTCCACCTTCCTGGTTTGCACAAGTACACTCTAGATGATTCTAAAATGACAAGGTCAGGGACTGGAGTAGGCTATTTGCCTTGTATGCGACCTACCAGAATTCAATCCCCAGCATCCCAGATGGTCTCCCCAAGCACCGCCAGGAGTAATTCCTGAGTGCAGAGCCAGGAGTATCCCCTAGTATCACCTGGCATGGCCCCAAAATAAGTAAATAAATAAAATGACAAGGTTTATTAATGATGCATTTCTAAGAATATATTTATGTATTCTTACACATAAGTGTATTCTTAAACATTCTTAGGTAACATAGGATTACATGTATTTCACCAAATTTGGAAAAGTTTGAACCTATTTCTTTAGGTAATTTTTCTGTGCATTATCTTCTTGTGGCTCCTTAGTTATGCAGATCATTGATATTTGGGATTATTTTTCAATGATAGAAACCTTAATTTTTCTCAGAACTTTTAATTTTTAATTATTTTCTGACTTCTTCAATTGAATTGCTATTTTTATTACATTATTTTAAATTAGCTTAAATTTTCCCTTAATTCCAGCATTAAGCCTCTTTATTTCTTTTTTTTTTCTTTTTTTTAAAATTTTTTTTATTATACCACCGTGAAACATACAATTACAAAGGTGTTCATAATTGGTTCTTGGAAATACAGTATTCCAACACCCATCCCTCCACCAGGGCCCCATTTCCACCACCAATGTACCCCTCCCCTCCCGCCCCCAGGCCGCCTTAATAGCAGGTACCCCAGTTTCCTCTCTTTCTCTCTCTATCTCTCTCTCTGTCTCTGCATCTCTCTCCCTCTTATTTTACACATTGTAAGCCTCTTTATTTCATGTTATTTCTTAATTACATACTTTTGATATTTCATAATTCTTAGTCTTCTGCAAGATTTCCTCTTTATCCATTATAACATAACTTTCTTCAAATAATAGCATTATTATAACTGATGAATTTTAAGTTTTACCAAATATTTCAAAACTTGGGATCAATTCTGTTAATTTTCTTTTCCTAAAGAATGAGACGCATTTTCCTGTATCTTTGAAGCTTGAATAACATTGTAGTATTTCCTGGACATTTTGGATATTAAATATATAAAGACTAAACATGAAGGTTAAATTTAGTTACGGTCCTACAAAGAGTGCTGATTATATTTTGTTTTAAAGGAAATTAACATATTTGAGCTGAAATAAAAATTTTTGCATTTTGGATGGAAGTTCTAATTAGAATTCACTTTCTTTTTTCTTTCATTTTGTTTGTTTTGCCTTGTTTTAAGGCCACACCCAGCTGTGCTCAGGACTTATTCCTGGCTTTTTTGCTTAGTGATCGCTCTTTGCAAGACTCCAGGGACCGACATGGAGTGTCAGGGTCTGACCCCAGGTCACCCACACTAAGGCAAGCCCCACACCTGCTGCACTACCTCTCCAGGCCCCCACTTTCTTTATCTTTAGCTGAGCTTCTCCATTTAATTCACATGGATATGGCTAGGGTCCTACAAGATCTGAAGAGTTTGTATGGAAAATTTGAAAATTCTTTGTTGCTGCTCTCTCTTCTTTCTGAGATTCCTCCTTAACTTTCTGAAGACTATAGTTAAAACTTTCCGAAGACTACATGAATTTCCCTCATGTCCCAATTCTTTTCTTATGAAATAATGTAAATTTTCTTGGGATTATAGCTGTTTCACAAGAGAGAATTCTTCAAATTGGCTGAAAACTAAGATGTTCATCTAAGGCTTCCTCCAAATGTCAGTTTTCTTCCATAATCCTACTTTGGTTCACCCTCCAGGCTCTAATGTATTGATTTTGTTTTCGTTCCTATCATTTATTCTATTTTTTACCATTTTTTGTTTATTTTCTGTCTGTTCAGTGTCTGTACTCAACTTGACTGCTACTAGAAATGGAGCCAATTAAGAAATCAATTACTAATAAGCTGGAGAGAGAGCAGGGATTAAGATGTATGCCTTATACATAGCTAACTCTTGCTCCATCTCCAGCACCGCATGTTTTCCCCAAGTGCCATTGAGCGTAGCCATAGGGGATCTCCCAGCACCACCCTTTGCAGCCTGAATGCTTCAGAGCACTGCCGGTGTGGCAGGAGTAATTCCCAGCCAGGCCCCAGCAGCACCGTTTTCTCAGGTCTTCACAATGAACTGCACCAGGACTGCACAGAATTGACTAGGAGGGGTCCCAGACTCCTGAGAAATGCTTAGAAAACACTCTCCATAAAAACTTACTGGGGCTGGAAAACCACTTAAATAATGGGTCATATGTCTAGCATGGTTTAAGCCTCCAGCTCAGTTTTTGGCATCAACTGACACCTTGAACATTGATTGTGCATATAGCACTGGTGACCTCCAAGTACTGCTTTGAAGAATCAAGCAAAAAGTGAAGTCTGCATCTGTGGATGATGAGTCTCCAGGTGAGAGGGGAAAAAAAAACACACATAAAAATGAGATATAATATTTCGTCAGCTTCTTGGGTCACACCCCTAATGCTCAAGGGTTCCTCCTGGTCTACACTCAGGAATTACTCCTGGAGGTGCTCGGGGACCATATGGGATGCTGGGGATCAAACCCGGGTCTCCCACGTGCAAGGCAAACACCCTACCCACTGTGCCGTTTCACCGGCCCCCCTGAGATATAATTTTTAAATGACAATATAGTGGGGTAAATGTTTAGAAACCCTGATGGTGCTAGAATAATTGAATATTTATAAGAAAAAATAGCAAAATTATATCTACATATACAAATATTTTCTATTTGGATTAAAACTTAAATATGAAGAATTTTTTTTATTTTAGAAAATAATATGGGAAGACAATTTATGTTATTTTGGGGAATCATTTACTTTTGGCAATGAAAAGCACAAACATATGAAAATATGCAATATTCTATTGGGATTGAAAGTTAAAATTTACAATGTGTTAAAAAAGTGAACAAGAGTAAGTCAGTGAACAAGATAAATCATTAGAGAAGTTTATTGAATAAAACTACAACACAAAGGAACATCATCTGTTGTACAGCACCCCCAAAAGAAAAATATACAATACAGTAAGAAACATGGGCAAAGGAAAGAGACAAAATTGCTGATAAACTGATCCTTCAATACATACGAAACACTAATGTAAAGAACTTACTGTGCCAAGGCCATTATACAGAAGGTAGGTGGGTAGGGTAAGTAGGACACCTGCCTGGCATGCAGAGAACTTGCGTTCCCTCCTTGGCACCATACAGAGGCTAAAGTAACTCCCAAACACTGTTGTGTGGCCCATAAACAAAAGAAAAAAAGACCTATCACAAGTATAGTATAATACATCAAGACTTGTTTAAATGTGATATACTATTTTGTACTGTTATGGAGTTCACAAATAGATAACAGAAAGTTATTTATTGGAATTGACCCATGGAGTCCAATTTAACAATTCTATTTCTGGGATATTTACTTGAAAAACTCTTTCGTAATCACTAAATAAACCAGGTAGAAACTGTTCTTGGCAACATTGTCTATGTTAGCAAAGATTTGAAAAAGTTACTAAAATGTCTACTTAAAAGGGGAAAATGCGCCGGAGCGATAGCCCAGCGGCAGGGCGCTTTGCCTTGCATGCGGCCGGCCTGTGCCGGCCCGGGTTCAATCCCCGGCATCCCATATGGTCCCCCGAGCACCGCCAGGAGTAATTCCTGAGTGCAGAGCCAGGAGTAACCCCTGAGCACCGCCGGGTGTGGCCCAAAAAGCAAAAAAAAAAGGGAAAAATGCATAAATATACACATTAATGATAGTCACATATTAAAACACTATATAGTTATTAACAATAGCCTTCACATATCAAAATTTATAATTCTCAGAAGGTTATATGAAGAATCAGGTTTCAAAATTGATCTAATATTTTTTTATAAAAAGTTTAAGAACTATTACTTCTGACCACCTAAATTTTAGTTTACAAAACTAAACCAAAATTTACAAAATTTTTAAAGTTTTGTAAACTAAAGTTTACCAAAAAAGCCTTATTGTAAACAGTGAATCAACATTTCAGAGGGTGAGTGTGTCTGGAAGGAGAAAGTAAAATCCAAATTGTATGCATAAAGGGTTCACATGCCTCTACAGTATTATATTACTCCAAAGAGAGGAACTGTAGCAAACTGTCCAAATTTAATAATGTGGGATGGTGAACACAGAGATCTTTGTTATATTCTTTAACTTTCAGTATATTTAAAATACTGTATTTCAACACAAATAATTTGAATTTCATTCTATTGTTCTTCACTGTTCTTAGAATAGAGAGAATAAAAGTTTTAATTTAATTTATTTTATTGAGTCACCCGCAAGAGCCAAGAGCATAAACTCCCAGCCATCAGGCCTCAGATAACAGTATGTTACCAGAAACTGTAGGTCCGGCCCAGAAGAGCCTCACAAGAAGCCAGATGACCCCCCATTCCATAAGGGCCGCCATTTTCCACATCCAGACTCCCCTTCGTCAGAACTCCGCCCAGCAGAAGAGTTGATCACAGCCCCAGCTCAGCCACACGGTTCATCAATAAATGTTGGAGATCAGAGGTGACTACAAGCGTATGCCACCTGCACAATAGAGCCTGACAAGCTACCCATGTCATATTTGATATGCCAAATACCAGTAACAATTATAGACCTCATTCCCATGACCTGATGGAATGGTTTGAGGCTCTTTGTGTTCGTGAAGCGAGCAGATGCCCTTGGGTTCTGCTAGCATGAGACAGGACATATGGAGATGTTACTGGTGCCTGCTCAAGCAAATCGATAATGAACAGGAAGACAAGTGATACAAGTGATTGCATCACTGTGCCATACAGTTAGAAGACTGCTCATGATTGGGTTTTAGTCACACAATGTTCCACACCCATCCCCTCCACCAGTACATGTTTCCCACCATCAATGTGCCTCTTTTTTTTTTTTCTTTGCTTTTTTGGGTCACACCTGGCAATGCTCAGGGATTACTCCTGGCTCTTTGCTCAAAAATTAATTACTCCTGGCGGTGCTCTGGGGACCATATGGGGTGCCAGGAATCGAACCTGGGTCGGCTGCGTGCAAGGCAAATGTCCTACCCGCTGTGCCTCCATGTGCCTCTTTACCTCTCTGATACCTCCTACACTCTACCCACCCCCTCACAGCTATCTCTATGACAGGCACTTTCTTTGCTCCCTCTCTCTCCCATTGCGTATTATGGTTTGTAATACAGACACTGAGAAGTTATGTTTGTTCCTTTACCCATGAAAAATTCTTATCATAACCTATATCTACTGCTCTCCTCCTTGCTCATTTCCTTATAAACACTTCTATTAATTTTAACTTTCTATGCCTTGAGACCTTCATATAATATTGCTCATCACTTAGCTAACTTCTCTTTCATATTAAACTTCTATCATCTTTTCAGAACTATTTCTCATGCCCATCCATTGTAGAACAAATTATGCCTAATAAAAACTCTCACTATCAACTTATAATAAACATCATATCTTAAAATATCTCTTTCATTAATTCCATGAACTCAAAAAACACATCTGTTTAAGTGGGGTTCTATTAGCCACTTAATCTGGTATAAATTAGTGTGAGGGTGCACCACACTTAATCTAGCATGACATAATCTGGCATGACAGTGTATGCTCAATGATGTTTTAGAAGAAAGTAAATAGAGAAATAAGAGAAATTGGAGGGGAGAGGAAAAGAAGAGGGAAGGAAGAAAGACAAAGGGAAGATGAGCAAGGGGGAGGAAGAAAGAGAAGGGAGAGATGAAAAGGGAGAAAGGGAAGAAAGGAACACAATGTAAACACCACATATAAGTAGTTTTATCACTGGAAAAATGGCACAGGGGAGCTACAATGTTTTTAAGGAACTATAGACATTATCTAATTTGCTTAACTCTTTATTTCTAAAATGAGGAAATTGAAACCCTAAGAAGTTAATCAACCAAATACTACTGGAAAAACCAGTCCTGGGATCCAGATCCCACACATTGAAGCCCACACTTTCTTTCACCCTATCAAGTTACCAATTAGCACCCTATTGTCAGAATGAGTTATGATCCTTTGTTTGTTTTAAGTTTATTAGACATAATAATACACATATGTATACATAAATGTGTGTATGTTTATATTATAATAATATAATATATTATTATATTATAAGAAAAATGTTTTTATTTTCATTGTGTTAAATATTTTTCTATCATAAAGTCATACATTGCATGTCTTTTATCACGAAATATAGATTAGAATTATTCCTATGATTTTGATATTGTTAAAAACAAAAAGAAAGGGCCAGAGCGATAGTCCAGCTGGTAGGGTGTTTGCCTTGCATGCAGCCGACCCGGGTTCGATCCCCGGCATCCCATATGGTCCCCCACGCAATACCAGGAGTGATTCCTGAGTGCAGAGCCAGGAGTAACCCTGAGTAATGCTAGGTGTGACCCAAAAAGCAAAAAAAAAAAAAAAAAAGTATTTATGTAAAACTGGACCTCCAGCAGATACTCATTGTATAATGAACATTAGTTCAATAAATAGTTATTAAGCTGACCATGGGGCTCTCGGGAGGGCAGATGGGTTTTGGGAGTGGGCCCATCGCCTCCAGGGGGTCCCAGAAGCAGCCGGATGAGACTCGCCCACCAAACTAGCCACCACCTTTTGCTGTCCGGACGCTGGAACATTGCCTCACAACCAGATTGACAGAGCAAAACCAGTTTGAGCTCGCGGTTCATCAAAATAGTGGAAACAGGGATGTCCTTTAATCCACTGCATTCCACGATGTGCAGGGAAATTTTGGGGGGAGGGAGAGATAGGGAGGAGAGAGAGGACATGCAGAACCCACCAAGGAGTTGAGGTGAGGGAGGGGGAAGGGAGGTGGGGACATTGGTGATGGGAGATGGGTTTGGGTGGAGAGTTGGGTGTTGGAACGCTGTGGAACCAGAACTCTGCATGAGCATCTTGCAATTGTATGTCTAAAATGGTGTAATAAAATTTGGGGAAAAAAAATAAAAATAAATAGTTATTGATTTTCTGAGAACTATGGCCATTGTGAATTGTTGGTTAGTGATGATAAAGTCAAGAGAAGAGGAGGAGAAGAAACAAAGATAAAGCAAGATTGTACCTAAGGTAACTTCAATTTCTTAAAACCTATATTGAAAAGAGCCTGGGGGCTGGTTTCTATTTGCCTGTGTGCAGTTTTCCAACATTCAGTTATCTAAAATTACTTATCTGTAATTATATATTTCCAACAGAACCCAGTTTCAGGAAGCCATGATTAAGGGTTCCAGTTAATTTGGCCCCTCGTGTATTAGTCATTATTTTAATGTTCACTCTAACTACATTTTCAATAGTGTACCATAAATTTAAAAAGAAGAAATGATTCTGTGATAATATGAGACATTAGTTCAGCAAATGAATCTAATACCAAATTTAAATCTAATACCAAATAGATTTTTCCAAAATAGAATCTACTAAAACATACACATGCTAACCAACACTCATTCACTAGCACTCATCTCAGACTCATACACATGGTATTTATTTCTACCACGATAAATATCTACTAGAAGAGAAAACCAAAGAATAAAACTATTTCTGAAGATTTTAAAGCTTTTCTTATATTTTGAAATAAAATGACAATGTTGATGATGACAATCATGCTGGTGATGATAATAATAATAAAAAGTACTGAGGAACCAGAGAGCTTTTGTAGCTGGAAAGGTGCTAGCATTGCATGTGGTTGACCCAGTTCCATACCCATACCACATATAGTCATCTACGCCCTTCTGGGAGTGACAACTGAGCACAGAGCCTGGTGTAAGCCCTGAGCATCATTGTGTGTTCCAAAAGACAAAAAGGGAAAAATACAATGAATATTGACAAAAAAAAGAGTGACTACTGTAATTTAGTTATGTGAATCTAAGTGTTTACTAACTGCTGTGCATTAATGTTTTGTTTAACCTGTATAAGTCCTTATGCTATGGATAATTTATTATTCCATTTTACTATTGACAAAAATGAGGCATTTTTACACAAATGTTATAGAATTTTTTTTTTAATTTTAACACTTCAATTTTATAGGAACAGACAGTAAGTAAATGCTCAAATGTGATTTTATGTACATATTTTGTTTCAGAGAGATTGTTAATCATTCCTTTCAATCATCAATAGTTCAAACAAAAAAGTAAATTATATTTGATTAAAAAAATTAGTGAAGTGAGTACAATAGAACTGACATTTACTTATCTTGCACTGAGTATGCAGAGGAAAGGGAACACTGTATACTTAGCCAAACAAGAGCTTATATCTTTAAAGTTTACTATTATGGAAGTCAAATTCCTATTCATATTCCATTAATTATATTTAAGAATACTTAAATAGTTTACTTCAAATCTTAGCATTTTATTTTTTTGTTTTATTTTTTTAATTTTTTATTTTTACAATTACAAAGATATACAATTAAAATGTTATAGAATTTTAAAGCCTGTATGTTCTCTGTGCATCTATTCCTCTGAGCATTGCTGGAATTGTCCTGGTGGTTCCTGCCATTACAAGGCCTGAGCAACCATATCTTCTGGGGCCTTTTACACTGGTTGGTTGAGCATCACTGAGACTGTCTCCTAGGATCCCTGAGTCAACTACCTCTCTAAAAAGTCTACATGCTTAACCACTTTGAGTCCCTGCTGCTCCTCCTGCAACCCCTTCAAAAGTGTGTCACACACCCACACCATATACACGGTAGACAGATCGTGCAACATGTCATTCCCACATAAGCCACCTACCAAACACATGACACACACATATGTGAATGTTTCTTTTCACAAGTATATAATGAAAGCTGCATGTGGAAACTTACTGAATGCTTAAAAATGAAGGCGTGCCACTAAAAGCAGGTCTATGTACTGAATTCCCTGGATTTTACCATGATTAATCTGATTTACTCCTCCAACTTTTAATTCTGAGCATATGACCATATCAGCTACTTAACCCCATTAGTATTACTATCTAGACCATTCAAAGTCCCACCAGATGTTCCAGTCCAAACATCGTGAATTCATAATATTGATAGTTGTGCATTACAAAGAACCATATCCCATAACCTTGGGTTGGTTTATGGAAAAATAAGTTGATTTGGAGGTTTTCATTGTAATGACTCATTAAATGCCATATTTTCAGTTACAGTGATCAAACTATTGAAAAATAGAAAAATAAGACACAATAACTTAAGTCTAAGAAGAAAATCAAATGTAATTTGTTGATAACTCAGAAGCCACACTATTGAAAATAACCTGTTTCTTCACATTGAGTTAGATGTTAAATGCTCCTTGTCCTATATGCCCAAGAATCATTCTTTAAAAAAATCTTATGTAAGCCATAAAATATACATTTTGAAAAGCATCTCAAGTCAGGAGTTTAAAAATGAGACATATATCAGAATGGAATTTCAGCAGTCAAAGTGCATTTTCTTATTGCCTAAAAACACTGGAGCAAATCAAAAATGCAACTAAACTGGTGGGAAATCAAAGTTGATTTAAATGGGAAAAATACATACTTGATTTTTCAAATATGTCTTCGATTCCTTTTTTCCCCTGCCCTTCATGCTTCCAGCAACAGTGGAAGGGGAAGGGGCAGAGACTAAACAGGTAGGAAGGGAGGCAAAGGACCCATGCTTAAGCCCTTTGATTTTCAAATATCAGATAGAATGCACACTCCCAACGTCATTCTTCTAGAAGGCTTCTGACTCTCATCACTGTCAAGATCTCTATAATAATAAGAGAGGAAAGTTACTCAGGCAAACAGTTATCACTGTGATTTTTTTTAAACAAGTTATTAGTTTGTCTGAGTCCCCTCTTCGTTGGTTTTAGGTAATCACTTGTCTTTGAATGGGTGAAAGGATCTGAAACTATGCAGGAAAACACACAATTTACTGCCAACAACAAAGAGTAGCTCATAACACTGAGTCAATAGAGATTTTAGAGTACCATAAAGAGCATCATCATGGGATCCAAGAAATTTACAATCAGAAGGAAATGTATAGATCATCTGAGTCCAACTCCTTCCTCTTAAAGAAAAGGAGTCTGATAAACTTGTTATCCATTAGAATCTTTTAATATTTAATGGGGAGCACGAACTCAAAATGATAGCAAATAAATAAATGGGGTTCAACAGATGGTTCTGTCACAGAGTAAAGTACCCAACAAATAGGCAAGACAAGGGCTCGATAAATTTTCTAATGGAAGAATGACTTCATAGAAATACATTGCCAATACAAATCTTACAGTTCTTAGTTTCTCAGGAGAACTCAAGGTCAGTCCATTGTTTTTTTAACCAAGACGTCTGGTCACTTGGCTTCCACTTAACTGGCACTAAAAGAGGGGGGTTCTTTTTCCAATGGCTTGATTCCAATCCTCATTTTCATAGACCCAGTTATTATAACTATGAAAAAAAAAATTATTCCCATTGCTAAATTTTAGTCTTTTAAAATTATTTCTAGCCCTATGAAGTTAGGGAAGAGAACATGAATAAAAACAATTTCCATATAATTTCCTTCGCAGACAAGGCATGCAATTATTCTATAGAAAATATATTACTATAGAATAATAGAATCCATGTGTTGGTT
The DNA here is from genome assembly GCA_021461705.1 of Cryptotis parvus. Taxonomy (NCBI): domain Eukaryota; kingdom Metazoa; phylum Chordata; class Mammalia; order Eulipotyphla; family Soricidae; genus Cryptotis; species Cryptotis parvus. Next base: position 67,799 of record JAJIBD010003260.1, on the reverse strand, counting down.
CTCATTCCAGCCTCCTAGTCATTGAAGGATTTCCACCTACAATGTGAATGACTTGCTCATCCTATCTCAGAATACATCTGGATTCAGGCATTCCCTATTGGGCAAAGACATCTGTTCCACTTTTAGATGGCTTTACTTCAGGAAAATAGTTTTTCTCCATAAAATCTGCCTCCCCAGGTAGTTTCCCCATGATTTCTAGTTTTACAGTGGATTTACAACTTGCATGCTAATGCATTAATCATATTCTAATTTTCTATATTTTATGATGTTTTGACATCTTGGGTTGGGAGTGGAAACCAGGTGGCTGGGTAAGAGTCTATTCCTCTGAGATCTGACTGTTAAGATGATAATTTTTTAATTACCTGTGCCTTAAATTGATCAATAGGCTGATCCTGATCTCCAGTTCAACTACATCCTCTAGAAAACTTCACATACAAAGTTCCTCTGTCCCAAATCAACCCAGGGACAGGTATCAAACTATAAAGGACAATCCCCTCATCCCAAAGCCTGCTGAAAGTATTTAAATTAGTTAACTCTAAGTTACTTTTTTCTGCCCTGTCTTGCTTTTCCCATTAAAACCCAAAATAAAAGCTATGGTCTAAGATTCCCCATACTGTTTATCTGCCTCCTGACCAACACTGTTACATCCCAAAGAGTCCTGGAATGGTAAGCAGTGCCCTTTTACTTGGAAACTGTTAGTAAATAAAATCTTTCCTCTGTGGGCTGTCCATTAAAAAAAAACACTATGAATTAAATCCCATATTAAATCATCACCATAATGGGCAGCATATTTAAGGCAGCCACCCCTATCCCAATCAAATACTTCCTTAGGACATTTAGCATCTTACAATCAGTCATCTAGAATTGAGTTTGGTCCAGTATGTAGAGTCTGACTACTTTAAAGTACTAACAGCTTTAAACTTTGACCTGAGCGATGAAGTTCTATCTATCCAGTCATGTTTTGTTCAGTAGCACATTTTGTTAAAGAATTCTTTAGCTCCATTAGACATGAATGCTCCTTGAACCAAGTTCTGTTAATCCATACTTTAACAAAATTATTTGTTTCCACTAAATGTTAAAATTCTGCATCCAGAGAGATAGTATAAGAAACAAGTTTCTTGCCTTGAATTCCACCTTGGTTCAACCCATAGCATCAGAACGGGTTACTTCTAAGCACACAGGCATAAACAGTCCATAATAATGAAGAGTATGGCTGAAGAAAAATTAAAAGCAAAGAAAACAAAAGAAACAGGAAACTTAGGTACAGAGAGATAATGCAATGGATAGGACACCCATATGATGCCCTGAACCCTTTTAGGAGGGATCCCTGAACACAGAGCCAGGAATAAGCACAGAGCACAGTCAAATGTGATCCAAAAGCTAAAAAAAAAAAAAAAAAAAAAAAAAGAAACTTTTACTCCCCCTCCAACAAAAACCCCACAAATGTTAAAATTGATTATATTTCAACCTGTTTTTTAACCTACCAGGTAGGTATTTCAACCTACCAGGACAAGATAAAAAATCTGATCCTGTAAAAGTATAAATTTATATAAGATTTTTATCTTATGTAAATGTTCCTATTATAGTATTTATATATAACAAATAATATGTCATATATTATAAACGCCCTACCCGCTGGGCTATTGCTCCGGCCCCAAGCAGCAGGTTTTTTTTTTCAATCCGGTCTAGGTATGCTGATCCAGAGACTCACAGACATGGGACAGAGCTGCTACCAGCTCTCCCTGTGCCCAGCCACTCACGAGGCTCCCAGGAGGGATGGTGGGTTCTAGCCCTGGCCTGCCACCCAACAGACCCTTGCAACAAGCCAGACGAACCCCCACTCCATGAGGGCCGCCATTATCCACATCCGGACCTCCCTCTTGTCAGAACTCCATCCAGCAAATGAGCCTATCACAGCCTGGATCATCGACACCCACCCTGCAGCAGTTTTTTTTTCAATCCGCCCAGGTATGCTAATCCAGAGATTCACAGACATGGGGCAGAGCTGCTACCAGCTCTCCCTGTGCCCAGCCATTCACGAGGCACTTTCGGGAGGAGTGGCAGGTTCTAGCTCTGGCCTGCCACCCCAGTAGAGCCTCGCAACAAGCCAGACGACACCCCCCCCCCACTCCATGCTGGCCACCACATGGAGGACCACATCCAGACCTCCCTCTCGTCAGAACTCAATCCAGCATATGAGCCTATCACAGCCCAGTTCGTGTGGCCGCAAGGTTCATCGATAAATGCTGTATTTAGAGGTGACTAAAATAGCATGCCACCCACATGGCAAGCCTGGCAAGCTGCCCATGTCTTATTTGATATGCCAAATACCAGTAACAATTATGTTAGGTCATTCCCATGACCTAATATAAGGGTTTGAGGCTCTTTTTGTTCCTGGAGCAAGCAGATACCCTTGGGCTCTACTAGCATGAGACAGGACATATGGAGATGTTACTGGAGCCCGCTTGAGCAAATTGATGATGAGCAGGAAGATAGTGATAGTGATATTACATAATTATGTCTCAGTATAATATACTACTATAAGTATACAATTCTTAAACAATAAATTATTGTGATTATAGTAATAATAATGATTAAAACATATTTAGTAATTATGTTCAGTATCTGCCAAAATTTATCACTATTAGCTTCTCCAAAACTCGGAGCAAATATTATTATTATCCCATTTTATAGATAAGAACATCAAGACTATAGAATGTAGGTATAACTTTTCTAAACTTACCTAAATTAGTATCAGGCAGGTTTTTCAAATTCTTGTTTAATTCCTATGGTTTCATTCCTCACTTTGTTCGTTTGCATTTTACTTTTCGTTTTTATTCTTTATCACCCAGTTCAATTTTAAAATCCCCTGCCCCAATTTTTATCTTCATCTACTAAATGGCAAGTGTTTAGATATTGATTTTAATTGGATTCTATTAAATTTGAGATATTTGGAGTTTTTCTACTTGAGTGCCAATCCTGGCTTGCTGCTCTAAGGTCGCCCTATGTTGTTTCCAGAGTCCCAGCATGCAAAGCACATGCTTCAACCCATCAGCTCTCTTCTCTCTCCAGCTCTCTGAAATCTTGATCATTTTGTCCATCTGACTGTTTGGTCTGCGTGGGTTTACACTACTAACATTTATCTTCATGAAGCTCTTGAAAAATATTCTGAAACTTAAGGGACACTGTCAGTTCCCTCTTCTCTTTGAGATTGTGCTGGTCACTTGGGTACATGGTCATTTCCAAGTTCTGATCTCTATAACCAGACTGCCCACTTCTCCCCCACATATACCAAGTGCTTCCTCACTGTGCCCTAACATTATCTTCAATATTTCTACCTATATTTGACTGTGAGAAAAATTTCCAATAATTTTAAGCTATGATCATATCAAGTGAATAACAATTCACTATTCTAAAAGTTATCATTTATCAAAATAAATTAAAGGGCAAGGGGAATTTGCTTGCTTCCTTCACCTTCTGTTCTAATGCAGCCTTGTCTATTTCTATTTGGAGTGCTCTCCATTGCATGAAATCATATCCTCGTTTTATTGATGCAGATTGTGATTAATTTTAGTAGAAAACATTTCCATCATTTGGATATCTTATACTCCAATAGTGCTTTGCAGTTTTCCAAATATGGGAGTGCAGTGAATTTCCTGTTTGAGTACAACAACTCTGACAAGGCACAGAAAATGGAATTGCTAAACTTACATCAGGTATACTGTCTCCATGTCTAGAGCTCTGTGCACCCTACTAGACAAGAAACAAGGCTACAGCTAGGTGCTGTGATTTCTCTGATGCCTGTATCCTTTCAAAGCCATTATCTGAAAGTGCTCCCATTACCTGGAAGTAGAGATGGCCCATTTAACGGGCTGGGAAGGCTCCTACAACCATCAACTTATCTCTTTGACTTCCTAAATTCAATTCTCTGAGACTGGCATTCCATTTTCTGAGGTTACTATGCCTGGTAGAAAGATGAAAGTTTATATTTACATGTACCAATTTTTACTTCCTTTCAATAATATTCTTCTACCTGTGACTTTTGACCTGGAAAATCTCTCCAAAATAGGACTTCAAACTGCAATATTCAACCTGGAAAAACTGCAGAATGCCATCCAAGAACTATAAAAGTAATATTTGTAGCACACTTGTTTGGTGGGGAGGGAGGCCTGTTTATATCGCTAAGGTACAGCCATGTACAGCTGCTCTGGGCTTTCCCTCATGGGCACAGTTTCAAAGCCCTTCCTTCCTCTGTGCCCCAAACCTGTTTACCACAGTCTCTCCTCCACAGGACTTGCCACTGGTAGTTAAGTGTGAATAATGACAACTAAATTTAGAGGGAAAAAAATGCAAAGAAAGAAAACCAAAATCCCATTTCTAAAGCAAAACTCAAGCTAGCCCTCTGGGAGGAGATGCTCGCAAGGATTAATTATATTGTAGGAGTTGATATCTTTCTTCATTTCCCTTTCCAGCAGTTTTACAAATACATTTTTCCACATTTTTAAAGAAATGTAAGAACTCCCAAGTTCCACCGCCAGAAAACCCTGACAGTCTCTGATAGCTGAATAATGGATGAAGCTCCACTGTTTACTTAGCAAAGAAGGGGAAAAAAAGAGCGATAGAGAGGTCCAGATAGAGTTCAGTAATCTGACATCCTCTTGTGCTAGACAATGGTGAGAAGAATATCCCGGCTTCTTTCTTATTCTTTCTTTCTTCCTTTCTTTTTTTGGGGATCCATAAACCAAATGGAAACTGAAACACCATTTAGGATGAGGATTATTACCATTTCAAATCTGTACCTGAAAGTTAATCCTGAGGTTCTACAATGTGTCATAGGATCCTTCCTTCACTGAAGGAGGAAAACCTGGAAAACAGATTGCTAACCATTTGTCCCAACTTCCTTGACTCCCCCCTATGATGTTGCCTCAAAAGAGAACCTTCCCTCCGATACAGTCTCATGTTCCCAACTAGAAACGCATCCCAGGTCATTTACTGAAACCCCGATTAAAACATTGAATTACAATTAGCAAAGTTTAAGGCTTTCTTTTCTCTCAACCTCAGTATAAGTTTTCGCTGAAGTCCGTGTTGCCTGTGTTTCTCTGTGAGGCACCCACACAGTCAGCCTGTCAGGGTGTGTGCCTTCTGAGAAAATACTCATTCCCTAAAAGGGTCCCACAATGCCTGTCACCAAGACCTAAAATTCCACCATTAGAAATTCACTCTGTTGGTTCTGGAGACACTTGAATCCCTGGGGGCCCTATTAAAATGCAAAAAACTCTGAGAAGAGTAACAGCATTGAAAGCAATTATTAACTGACAGCAAGGAGGCCCTGGGGAATTGGACACAAGCTAGAGCCTGAGGAATGGCTACAGGAAATCAGGACAGAGGGAGAGGGATGCTAAAATGGTAGCAAAAATAAACTTCGTGTACTTTACAATTTTTCATGGGCAAGGCAGTCCAATTGCCTTGTTCCCCCCTCCACCCCCACCACCACCACCATTTTTTTTTCCTCCCTCCACTCAGGGAACTCCACTCAGGATGGGATGATGAGCAAAAAACAAGCAATTTATTTTCAGTTTAGCTAATGGAGAAAATCAGCAGTGACACATGATAATATTTATGCAGATTCTGACTTTGGTTGAATGCATTTAATCAGGATGTCGCCCCTGGACTTTCTCCTCCAATGCCTTGAAGTAGTCACTTGGGCTTGGCAGTAAGTGTTGTATCTAAATCATATAATTATATGTTCGTGTTCTTCTACTCCCTTATTCTCCTGGGAAAATGCTACCAGGAAGGAGTTGGCAAGGTGTCTAGAGTATTTCTCTGTCTTTAGACAGCAATATGGAACTTTTCTTTTTCATTTCCTCTGAATATTGTATATTTTACATACACCAGTAGTGTGTCTTTAGAAAACACTTAAATTAGTGACTACAACTAATAATGTCCTAAGAGGAGAACACTTGGAATATGGGCGCTGAATATCAAGAAAATCTGTCTATAGCAAACAGAATGGTGGCTCTGTCAGTCCAAGAGGCTGATCCTGGGGCAAAGTTCTGCACCTTACAGATGCTTCTTTCTTTGGAAGAATAATATGGACACTAAAAGATCTTTCAAACATCAGAAAAAATTGAATTGTGTTATTACTATAGAGTTCTAATGTCTCTTGTATTGGGTGTGTTTGGAAGCACGAAACCACGGTGGACAAAACTCAGTGGGAAATTAAATTTTGAATTAGCACAAGCGTGGGGAGAACAGTTTTCTCCTTGAACAAATGGTTATGGAGGCAGTGTGTGTGTGTGTGTGTGTGTGTGTGTGTGTGTGTGTGCGCATTTTGCTTATCCTTATTGTTTTAGTCATCATCTTGAGAGTAACTAGACAGAAATATCTGACTCAGCACCAGGCAAACAGCATTGCAGCTCAAGTACAAACAAGTGTCTTCTCGATGTAGGGTGAGTAGGTCAAAGGCAGCAAAGAATTTCTGGAGTAAGGCAGGGCCTCAGACCTAGCTCCTTATATTTTGTGTCACAACTCCATACTGAATTGTTGGAGGACATGTTTAACCAATCTGGGAGTTTTATTGTTTTGCTCACTCCCAGCTTAATCTTATTTAAGCCAATGTTCATTCTAATGAGATCTCTCTTCTATGTAAACACTGCTAGAGGGTGTGGCACTTACAGAAGTCACCTTGATTGAATAACTTCTGACTTATACATCTACTAAGACTTCTATGTTTTCTAGATTGGGCACAGCTCCTCTTTATACCCACTGCACCCAACGTGGGACAGTTAGAATTTACCAGGAGACTACCACCCTGGCTACGCTGAGACTAAAGGTAGACTATAGGAAGGATCATACTAGTTTGCTCTAAGCAGGCGAATATGATCCTTTCAGTACATGAGAACAAGATACTCAGAATCACCCTGGTGCAGATAATAATAAGGACCTTGTGGGTACCATCTAGATTACATGAAGCTCATGAAGTTAAGATGTATTACTTTATATCAGCCCCCTCTCTCTCCAGTGTTTTACATAAGAGATAATCTCGGGATTAGTCCTTGGTGTAACCTTTGTTTATACCTGCAATAGGGTGTGGCACTACACTCTGTTTAGGGTTCTTTGTTGGCATGACAACCTCCCGATTGGATTACTTTGGTGTATATAAGGGGCTGGCTTGAGGCGCCTTCACCTTTTACCTTTTGCCTTTTGGTTCCTCAGCCTTCAGCTTTTGGTTCCTGCGGCTTTCAGCTTTTGGCTTTGGCCTTTTGCTGTTTGGCCTTTGCTCCTTCTTCTGGGTAGGACTCAGCTCGGGTGAGATCCTCTCTCTTTGGTGGGAGACTTAGGCTCTTTTGTATGGTCTAAGTTCGGACCAGAGCTAGAGTTTGTTCATTATATTGGATTGCTGTGGAAGAGCTTTTGTACTATTAAAAGCCATTTTTGGAACTGCACCGGACTCGTGAGTTTTCATCTTTCTCCCGGCGTCCTCGGAGGTAGAAGACAACCTCTGTCCTGACACTGTTGGGGACCCCGGCGGCGTTCCCCGACACTGAATCATGTAGTGTTTTAAAATTTTGTTTTAAAGTCTATTTCTTTATGATTTATTATTACTAAACTTTTGCCTTGTATACCTGTTTTGTATACCTGTAGACTAAATGTTGTATGTAATTATCCCTGGTGCAAAAGTGTTGTGAGTAGGGAAAAAAACAGAGGAAATAAAATAAGTCATTTTAACATTATAGATTTGAGAAGAAAGATTTATTTCTTTAAATTTCACTTGGATTGTGTCTTCGCTCTGAGTGATTAACTTTGTGACTATACTAAATTGATCATTGATAGTTGTATTATGATCAAAGGTTTATTGTTTAGTAGAAAAAAGTCTCTCAGACTCTCAGACATGGGGCAGAGCTGCTACTTGCTCTCCCTGTGCCCAGTCGCTCATGAGGCGCCTGGGAGGCATGGCAGGTTCTAGCCCTCGTCTGCCACCCCAGCAGAGCCTCACAACAAGCCAGACGACCCCCCCCCTACTCCATGGGGCCCGCCATTTTCCACATCCAGACTTCCCTCTCGTCACAACTCCACCCAGCAGACCAGAGTATCACAGCCCGATCATCGACTCCCACCCCCGCAGCAGTATTTTTTTTCCAATCTGGCCCAGGTATGCTGAACCAGAGACTCTCAGACATGGGGCAGAGCTGCTACTCGCTCTCCCTGTGCCCAGCCGCTCATGAGGCGCCCAGGATGCAGGGCAGGTTCTAGCCCTGGCCTGCCACCCCAGCAGAGCCTTACAACAAGCCAGACCACCCTCCCCTACTCCATGGGGCCCACCATTTTCCACATCCGGACTTCCCTCTCATCACAACTCCACCCAGCAGACTATCACAGCCCGGCTCGCGTGGTTCATCAATAAATGCTTTATTTAGAGGTGACTACAACAGTATGCCACCTGCACGGCAAGCCTGGCAAGCTGCTCGTGTAGTATTTGATATGCCAAATACCAGTAACATTTATATTAGGTCATTCCCGTGACCTAATATAATGGTTTGAGGCTCTTTATGTTCCTGGAGCAAGCGGATGCCTTTGGGTTCTCCTATCATGAGGCAGGACATATGGAGATATTACTGGTGCCCGCTCTAGCAAATAGATGATTAACGGGAAGATAGTGATAGTGATAGTGATAGTGATAGAAAAAAGTCTAATCAAAGAGTCTTTGCTACTCATCTCCTTTACCTGAGCCTAAAATGAGTCTTTGCTGGCCTATATCACACTATTATAAGGCCCTGTCAAAAGTGATCTATTTCATTTCTGCTACCTCTAGAAAATAAAACACAGGTGTCAATTTCTAAGAAAATAGAAGAAATTGCTAATCATTATATAGTTTTGGGAGCCTAAATACAATTAGAAAAGCCACACAATTTATATATAAATATTAAGGTCTATGCATAGCTATATTATAAAATTAATGTGTTATATATAATATATAAACATTATATCATTTGTATCACTTGTCTTCCTGTTCATTGATTTGCTCTAGAGGGCACCAGTAACATCTCCATATGTCCTGTCACATGCTAGTGTAGCCCAAGGGCATCTGCTCACTCCTGGAACATAAAGAGCCTCAACCATTCCATCAGATCATGGGAATGAGGTCTATAATTGTTACTGGTATTTGGCATATCAAATATGACACGAGTAGCTTGCCAGGCTCTGCTGTGCAGTTGGGATACTTTTATAGTCGCCTCTCATCTTGTGCATTTTTTTGACTTCCGCGCAGTCACAAAGCGGCTGCATGAGCCGGGCTTTTGATCAGCTCTTCTGCTGGGTGGAGCTCTGACAAACTGTGGAGTCCAGATGTGGAAAATGGTGGCCCTCATGGTGTGAGGGTTCCTCTGGCTTCTTGCGAGGCTCTGCTGGGATAGTTGGCCAGGGCTAGAACCTGCCTTCCCTCCCAGGAGCCTCGTGATCAGCTGCCCAGCTGATAAACATTATATATTGAATCTTTATTTAATCTGAAAAATAGTCACTTATTTTCCTCCAAATAATCTACAATTATTTGGAGGAAATAATTGTATTTCCTTTTCAAAGAAGAAAAGAACGAAGGAGTGATAGAAACCTCCCAAAATTGCCCCCAATAGAGTGTTTTTTTTTAATTGAGGCCATATCCAGTAGTATTCATGGATTACTCCCGGCCTACACTCAGTAATCACTCCTGGCAGGGCCTATGGGACCAATGGGATGCCGGAGATCAACCCCGAGTTGTCTGTATGCAAGGCAAGATAGTACCTGCTGGACTATCTCTCTGGTCTCAATGCAGGATCTAAGAATTAATGAGATAAGAGTAATTCCTGAGTGCAGAGCCAGGAGTTACCCCTGAGCATCTCTGGATGTGACAAAAAAAGACAAAAAAAATAAAACAAATGAAAATGAAAGAAGTCAGTGCCTGAGGGAGGACTTTGCCTTTCACATGGCCTTCCCAAGTTTGATCCCCAACATCCCATATGCTCCTCTGAGAACCGAGCACCACCAGGTGTAGTTCCTGAGCTCAGGACCAGGAGTAACCCCTGAGCGATGATAGATGTAACCCAAAAATAAATAAATGAATGAATGAATGAATGAATAAATAAATAAGCAGATAAATAAATAAATAAATAAATAGGAAACTAAATAGAAAAATAAAATAAAGTCATGAGAATGGAGAGATAGTATAACAGGTAAGGTCTGGCCTTGCATGTGCCAGACCCAGATTCGATCCCCAGCACCAGAAGTGGTCTGTAAGCACAGAGTCATGAGAATACCCTGGACACTGTTGGGTATAGCCCAGAAACAAAAGAGGAAGAAGAAATCATAATGAATCCTGTGTAAGATGCTCATCAATATTTTTATCTTGATATGTAAATAGTATACATATACCACCTGTGTTTATGAATTTAAAAGGTAAGTAAGTCATTCATTCAATCAACAAATACTGTGTATCTCTGGATTCTGGGGCATAAACTAAACACTAGGAAGAAAAATTAACTAAAGGAGCCTAGAACTTTAATGTTAACTAGAAAATTATTTACAGATATTCATAGCTCAAAATACTGTAATCTTAGATGCAAATATGCTAAAATGCTGAAATTTGCCACTGTGAGAATTATTGTATCATGATTAATTTTTAAATAATATATAAATAATTATTATGAGCAGTCAATATGTGACAAGTATACACACACTCTCTCTTTTCAACACCTTCCTGAGAGAAGTACTTTAATCAACCTAAGGAAACTGATGCTTGTAGAGTTAGCTGATGTTTCCAAATCACACAATTCTTTCTATTAGCTGATATTTAAACCCAGATCATACCTGCCAATAATTATGATCAGAACTACAATGCCAGACTAGTTCCAAATTCTAAATTGCATTATATCTTCTTTACCATGGTCGGCCATCTATTATTGTCCATTTGTTTCAAAGACTTTTGGAACTTGTCTTGAAAATGAAACTTACTATATGTTTTACATACAACTGATCCCCACAGAAATGATGGTGGTACCTTAAGAATGAAATAATCTGTAACTCCTGAAATCAAATGTCAGCAAACTTCTGCTAAGTAGCCTGACGGAGAGCTATGTGCTGGGAAATATTTTGAGGCATATAGGAGACAGTAATCTTTGTTTGGGGCCAAAACACACTTCCCTAGCCAGACTGCAGGATACACATAAATAATCCAGCCTGGAGAGAGGTCACCTCAGAGGCTGGAGCCAAAGTTAGCAGCGACAGCTTGCAAACCGATTGCTCTCAAATTCTTCAACAAGTCTGGCTAAGTACCACAGGGAGAGTAGTGCTGAAAGCAGATAAGGCTTAACTCCTATGCAGGAGGAGCCAACCTTGAACCCTATTGTTGCACAGTAGATTTTATTAGGCATCTCACTGCATTCCCTGCAGCAAAGGAAACCACCCCAACACACAAGTGTGTTCCTTGAGGGACAGGAAGCAAAGGTCACAGGTCATTCAGGGAAGTCACAATACCACAGGGCAGTAGGCAGAAATCAATAGCACTGAGCAGAGTCCAGGGGGCTCAGTGACCCCTAGACTTTGTGGCAGTTTAGCAAGCTTGATTAACCGTGCACATGGGGCTCACACAGGACTATGCAGACAGTCCCAGACACCAATATTTAGAGAACTAGAAGAAGTATACTGAGCTGTTCAATAAAATAGATCTGTGAAAGATATCTTTCCAAAGCAGGGATGCATGGCAAAGGTTACACATAATGATTTGAGGGGCCCAGGAAAAACTCCTTTCCTGATGCCTCCAGGCTTGAAATTACCACTGTCCATTCTCAGTCAAATGGCTTTCCTCCCTCTCTTGTGTTATTTTAAGTTTTTTAAATAATAAGTATTTTAAACATTCACAAAATACACACAAAAAACTGTAATGATCACCAATATACATCAGCCATTTTTTGCTTTTTTAACATTTACAAACTCCTGGCCCAATTTATTCATCTCTATTTAGTCCATTCTCTCTCTCCAATCCATACATACACCCTTGGATTAGTATGGGACAAACCCAGGATATAACAACGATTTAGTTTATGTTTAAACACACATTATCGTAGCACCAAATATAAGCAATGATTCGAACGTCAGAAGAGTTCCAATTCATATTCAAATTTTCTTTCTTAGGAAAGAAATAAAGAACCTGCCATAGAGGCAGGCTGGGGGAGGGGAGAGGGAATCAGGGACATTGGTGGTGGGAAATGGGCACTGGTGGAGGGATGGGTGCTGGAACACTGTATGGCTGAAACCCAAATATGAACATCTAATGAACATCTTTGTAATTGCATATCTCACGGTGGTATAATAAAATATTTAAAAATTTTTTTCTTTCTTAGCTCAAGTGAGCTTATTAACAGTATGTGTTTTCTAATTTGGACTTGAACAAAGAAATAGCACTAGAAATGGTAGTTTTAGCTCCTAAATAATTTCTAAAATAAATAAATAATGTTATTTATTTTTGGTTATCTTTTTCTTTGCAATGCATTTATGAGTTAAACAATATCTCAAGTTCATAATTTTTCTACTTGCATCCACATGGTGTCAGTTAAATATTCCTTTGTTCCATAGAGTTTGTGTAAAGTGGTCATTAAATCTAAATTATTGATAAAGTCTATATTCCATTGCTGACCAAATTACTTATCAGTGACGTTTCAAACATCCAAGAGACACATAATATCAGGCTTTCTAATATTTTTATCTAAGCATCTATTGATGATTACTGTCTAGATCCATTACTTTATTTGGTTTAAAATCATGTTCTAATTTCTATTATCTCTCGTTCACCTAATAGGTAGGATACAACCATAAGAGAAACTTTTTCTCCAACAAATACCTGCTTAGCCAGAAATATTGAATGAATATGCCTCTAAGAAATATCTTGATTTGCCAATTTTCACAGTCATCTACTATTTCAAAAGTGACTTTAAACTAGATGTATTGGTCCTACTATATTCGCATTGATTTATACATGTTTGATACATTATAGCTCACTGCAGTTATTTTTAATCAACAATATCACTATATCACTGTCTTCCCGTTTGTTGCAGGACTCCTTTAAGGGCCGCTGCATATGCTCTGAATTTCCGCCTGCAAATCACTTCGTAGATAAGGGGGTAGTCTAAATGTGGCAGTTTATCTGACCATGTATGCTGTACTAGCTGGTATAAATATTCTCCCATGCTACCACAATCATCGTGGGACTAGCTAGATCTTACCAGCATATCAGCCTGGCCACGCAGGACCCTGGGTAATTAGACCAGAGAGAAATGCTGTTTGCTTCCAAGCAAACAAGCATGGCTCCCTGATATACTCAAAGGCAACTAAAATACAAAACTACAATGAAGTAGAAGAGACTTGTGAAGGCTTGGAGAAATATTTAACTGGCATTAGTATTAGTCTTTGGTACAGAGACATGCCATCTCAGAAACCCCCTTCTCTACCCTATAAAGGCATTTCCAGGCAGATCTTGGCTCAAAACATTAGCATACTAAAGGGCCTAGGTGAGGTGCAGGGAGGGATTACCTAAGGGCATTTGACCCTCCCTGCTTTCCATAACAGTGGGAGGAAGTTCTGAGTGGCAGGGGTATAAAATTAGCCTGTTTCCTTTCTCCGCGCTTCTTTGTGGGCTCTCTTTTTGTGAGCGCTCACCCTTCTTGGAAGTCTTGTCTTCTTCTCCTTTTACAAGGCCTTTACACGTGGTGGCCTCCATCTTGGCCTACACGTGGCTGGGGGTTCTAGTCTGGAATCCTAAGCACCGGGCTTTTCCTTTTGCTGATTTGTATGCCTGAACCTGTGATAAGTAAAGCCTTTTAAAACTGCATCGGATTCCTGAGTTTTCATCCATTCCTCGCCGGCCGGAGGTAGAAGGGAACTTCGCTTCCCAGCACTGTCGGGGACCCGGCAGTGTGTCCCGACACCTGTTCATCATCGATTTGCTCGAGCGGGCCCCAGTAACATCTCCATATGTCCTGTCTCATGCTAGTATAGCCCAAGGGCATCTGCTTGCTCCAGGAACATAAAGAGCCTCAATCCATTCTGAATGAGGTCTATAATTGTTACTGGTATTTGGCATATCAAGTACAACATGGGTAGCTTGCCAGGCTCTGCCATGCAGGTAGCATACTCTTGTAGTTATCTCTAAGTCCAGCATTTATTGATGAACCGCACTGCCAGAGCGGCTGCACAAGCCGGGCTGTGATAGGCTGGTCTGCTGGGTGGAGTTCTGACGAGAGGGAAGACCGGATGTGGAAAATGGAGGCCCTCATGGAGTGGGGGGGTCGTCTCCTTGTTGCAAGGCTCTGCTGGGATGGCGGGCCAGGGCTAGAACCCGCCATCCCTCCTGGGCGCCTCGTGAGCGGCTGGGCACAGGAATATATTTATACTTTATTTACCATTAATAGCCTCTTCTAATGGTCTCAGAGTTCCTATTCATTCTTTCAATAAATTACTTATTCTTCTTTTCTATTTCCTGTCCCAGACCTAGACTCAGCAATAGGTCTAATAAAAAATGCTCATTCTTGGGATGAAAAGAGATATTACAGGCCATAATCTGTTCCCTAAAACATCTGTTAATACTTATCCAATTATTTCCAAGTTTATAACCAAGCCAAGGTGTGCGTTTTTAAGAGAAATTATTTCATGAGTTCATACCCAGTCTACCAATTAAAATAGAATTCCTGGGTTTTTGCTTAATTACTATGATTTTATATTTGTACAACTTTTTTCTGTTTCTGAGATTAGTTACTAATGATTTTATTTTTTAATTTAATTTAATTTTATTTATTTATTTTTGCTTTTTGGGTCACACCCACGATGCTCAGGGGTTATGCCTGGCTCTGCACTGAGGAATTACTCCTGGCAGTGCTCGGGGGGATTATATGGTATGCTGGTGATCGAACCCGGGTTGGCTGCGTGCAAGCAAATGCCCTACCCGTTGTGCTATTGCTCTGGCCCCCGTTTCTAATAATTTTAACAAAATTTTGTTATGATTTATCTTAAGGTTTTATAGTCACAAGCCAACAATGCCAATCATGTTACTAAAAGTATGGCTATTAAAAGCAGTTCAAGATTGTTTAACATTTATTTTTATTTTACCAGTAGAACACAAGCACAAATTATTGCATTTAAAGCAATTTGAAATAATTCTCCTCTCTGGTTATACCAATGATTTGATACACAGTTAAGTTTACTCATTCAATTTGGTTTTAATTTTAGTAATTGTTAGAAGTTGTATTATCTTATAATTTGATAAATCTCTTGTTTCCCTTACATCTAGAGAAATGATTTTTCTACCTTCTCCATTCTATTCCTCCCTTCCTTCTTAAGCAAATTTGGTTAGGTTTTGATTGATTATATATAATGCATATATAATGATCTTGAACAAAGATCAAGATGTGGTGGTTGGCTGCGAGTTCTCAACCACCAAACCCAGCAACCCCAGAAGAGAGACATTCCAGACCGACAGCTGCAATGGCGACAGTCTCAGATAATACTGAAAGTTAGGACCAGGTCCTTCCAGGATCTTTCACATTTATACAATGTATACAGTTCTAGGCAGGTTCTAGCTGTGGCATGTCATAGCAGTGATCCTAGCAAGAAGCCAGGGGAACCCCCCACACCATGAGGTCAGTCATTTTCAACATCCGAACTCCACAGCTCCTCAGAGCTCCACCTCAGAGAAAAGCAGATCTCTCCCTGTTGAGGTTCATCAGTAAAGCTCAAGATGAGAGCCTACTACTGAGAGTGTACCACCTACACAGCAGAGCCTGGCAAGCTACCCGTGTTGTATTTGATATGCCAAAAACCAGTAAAAATTATAGACCTTATTCCCATGACCTAAACTAATGGTTTGAGGCTCTTCCTGTTCCTAGAGCGAGCAGATGCCCTTTGGCTACACGTGACACTTGTTTGGAACAGGACGTATGAAGATGTTACTGGTGTCTGCTTAAGCAAATCAATGAACAAAGGAAGACAAGTGATACAAGTGATATATAATGCATGTGCTTATTATATATAAATATATTTGTGAATGTTTCAACACCTATGTACTCACACAATTATACACTTAGGCATTCTTAGCCTTCTTTCTGTACTCACACAATTATACACTTAGGCATTCTTAGCCTTCTTTCTGTACTCACACAATTATACACTTAGGCATTCTTAGCCTTCTTTTTATATAATAAGCTCGTATACTCTGTATGGTTTCTTTTAATATTACGTTCTTTTTTTGTAAATTTTATTTTGAGCACCATGATTTACAAATAAGCCAGACAACCCCTCACTCCATGAGGGCCGCCATTTTCTATATCCGGACTTCCCTCTCATAAGAACTCCACCCAGCAGAAGAGCTTATCATAGCCCGGCTTGAGCGGCCGCTTGCGACCACACGGTTCATCAATAAATGCTGGATTTAGAGGTGACTACAAAAGTATGCCACCCGACGGCAGAGCCTGGCAAGTTACCCGTGTTGTATTTGATATACCAGTAACAAGTATAGACTTCATTCCCATGACCTGATGGAATGGTTTGAGGCTCTTTATGTTCCTGGAGCAAGCAGATACCCTTGGGCTCTACTAGCATGAGACAGGACATGCTAGAAAATACTAGTAACAAGTATAGACTTCATTCCCATGACCTGATGGAATGGTTTGAGGCTCTTTATGTTCCTGGAGCAAGCAGATGCCCTTGGGCTCTACTAGCATGAGACAGGACATAAGGAGATGTTACTGGTACCCGCTCGAGCAAATAGACGATGAACAGGAAGACAGTGACAGTGACAGTGATGTTTTACAAAACTTTTATTGATAGGGTTTCATAGATGAAACATTCCAAAGAAAGTCCACCTCCTCCACTTTTGTCCCACTGCCCCCCACCTCCCCTTGTCTCCCTGTGGTACGCTTCCTACTAAAGACCAGTTCTTGGTTTCAAACATTCCTTTTTCAGAAAAAGATTTTTTAATTTCATGAATCACTGTTAGATACTAAGTTACTCAGGGTTGTTTCAGTCATACAATGTTAAGAGCATCCACTCCTCTTCAGCATGCACTTCCCTGCACTTTCCGCAGTTTCCCTCTTGTCCCCCAGCCTGCCTCTGTGGCAGACACTTTTCTTTTTCCTTTTTTTTTTCACTTTTAGTACTGTGGTTTGCAATATAGTTGTTGAAAGGGTATCATGAATCTCAATTTACCTCCTTTCAACACCCAGTTCTTGTCTAGAATGATCACTTCCCACTATCATTGTAACATTATTTTCTTAATGAATGAAATAATTTAGAGGGACTGGAGCAATAATACAGTGGGCAGGACACTTGCCTGGCATATGGACAACCTGAGTTCAATTGTCAATATTCCATAAGGGCTCCTGTGCCCCCAACACACCCCAGAAGTGATCCTGAATGCAGAGTCAAGAGTAAACCATGAGCACTTCCAGATTGACCTAGAAATAAATAAATACACAAATCTTGGAGATTAATTCATAGTGGTGTTTAGTTATTCCTCTTTTGGTATATAGTTAATCTTCTTTGTAAAAATATATATATATATATATATATATATATATATATATATATATATATATATAAAGAGGAATCGAAAGAGCTTTGGTTAGAATATCACACCTCACTCCAAGTGAGAGAAGGAATCCGGAGTTCTGACCTCCGTTGATGATCCAGAGTCAGGGAAGCTGTGTTGTTTGCCAAGGCACCAAAAATCAGATGGATTGGACATGTAATGCGATTTGGAGATGACCACTGGACTAGAGTCACTACCTACTGGATCCCATGGGACGTCAAAAGATCATGTGGCCGCCCACATGATCAGACTTCTTCGTCAAGACTCTGAACAACGATTTGAGGCTCTTTGTATTCCTGAAGCAAGCATATGACATTGGTCTATACTGGCACAGGATAGGGTCAAATGGAAACATTACTGGCACCCACTTCGAGCAAATCGACTAATAACAGGATGTCAAGTGATCAAGTGATATAGTTATTACTATTTCATTTTTATAATGCTGTGTATTGCACTATGAGGACACGTGTTTTATTTTATTGTGTCTCTATTGGTATTTGAACTGTTTGCAATCTTTGCTACTGAAGATCATGCTTAGCAATAATCACAATCTTATATATTTTTTCTTTTCTTTTTTATTATTGTTAATATATTATTTTTAGGATACAAAATAACCTTCCAAGTGATACTTATTATTGATTTTCGCTTCTGGGAAAATTGACTTATCAGATCATCTAACTTAGAACATGCTTTCAAATATTTGTTAAAATCATCAGAGTCATATTTTTCTGCCCAGATCAAGATAGGTAGCATGAGAATACAAGGCAGAAAAAAGAAAATTCAACTTTGAAATTTGGAAGCACAGTTTACAAAGAAGATAAAATTGGTGTATAATTATCATCATTTGTTATTTTGGTTTATCAGGGAACTAAACTGAAATCAAAATTCTACCTGAAATGTTTTTAGACCAAATATAATTCACTTGAGTCAATTTTTCTTAAAATCACCAGTAATCAAATATATGCTCCCTTTGGAAGTCATACAGGGTAGGATGAGTTGATTTATTACTAAGCTAGTATTATATTTGAGACTTGTAATGCAGATACTCCTCCCCAAAAGCTACAAACAAACAAAACATCTCAGCAGCCTTTACAAATTAAGTCTGGCCCTTTACAAACTAACCACAGACCACCTACAATTGTATGTCAAGCTTGATAAGATCATTGGAATTTAGATGTGCTATTAGCACTTGTTTAGGAGTCCTTCCTTAAATTTCTAAAGAGTCACTAAGTGAGACAAATTGAAAAAGCAAGCTACTTAATTTTATGAATGAGTTTCAGAGAAAGAGAAGGAAGGTTCGAGAAATAATCAAAAAATATTACCCAAAGCTAGAAATAATGTTTTTCCTTCCAAACTTGAAGTTTGAGACTTAAGTGCATCTTACCATCAAATATCTAATCAGAAAGGGAAGTGGAGTTAAAAGGCCTAACTAGCCTTCCTTTTCTCGCATGAAGTTGGAAGGACTTTGGAAATGTTATAGAATTACATTTCATCCCAGGGAAAGTTTCATGGCTAATTAGGTGACTGATCAACAAAAAATTGAGGGGCTGTAGCCAGTAAACAAATAGGAAAACAGTAAAAAATGTTTTTAAGTGAGAAATATCACTGAATCTTACTTTTGAAAGGAAATAAACAAGGAAACCAAATTCTGATCATTGTCCGCTAGAATCTGAATGCTACCTGTTTTGTGAACTTCTGTGCCCTGCCGAATGGGAATTCCTCTTCATCACCCCAGACTGGTCTCAGTATGAAGGTGTTTTTTGGGGTTTTTTTTCCCTTTTTGGGTCACACCCAGCGGCGCTCAGGGGTTACTCCAGGCTCTGCACTCAGGAATTACTCCTGGCGGTGCTCGAGGGGACCATATGGGATGCTGGGGATCGAATCCCGGGCCAGTCGACCACGTACAAGGCAAACGCCCTACATGCTGGGCTATTGCTCCGGCCCCTATGAAGTTTATTCTCTCTAATTTGTGGACCATCTAAAAGTTAGGGGGTTTTTTTTTGCAATGACTGAATTTTAATCCTATTAGCTATTTCTGCTATTCCATTGTCATGGAGGACTTCACACTTAAAGCTAGGCACTAGGAGAGGGGTTCATTATATCTGGAAGGAGGAACACATTTGAACCAGATTCGGGCAGCAGAAATCCAGCCTACCAAACTGCACAGACTGGGATGGGAGGGTTGAGAGGGAAGATGAAGGTGGGAGGAACCAGACCTTTGGGTCTCTATCTGCAGAGATGGGTTCATGTGTAGATATCTCCCTTCGAGACTTTTTTAGCACTACTAGGGCTCTCTGCTGTCTCATAAAACACAAATGTCTGAATTCACCCTCAGATGATCTCTACTGGTACTTCCTTCCTTTTTGACTATCATCATTTCTCTTGGAAAACATCTGTTTCAGCCAAACTTGCCTACTCAGTGGCAGTGCTTTGCTTGCTACATTCAATGTTGGGTTTTCATCCACTTCAAACTAACTTCTTAGTCTCTCTCTCTCTCTGCTCTTCACGTTCCAAACCTGAGGGAACCATTGTTCTCTTTTAAGAGTCCCAACTCACTTATCAACCTTTACTCAGTGAGGACTCTGACTGCAAATAGTGCAAATAGTTCACACATCCTTGGCTCTAAGAGGAAGGACCAGGAATTTGAAGCAGATCTGAGCTTCTGTGAAAAGCTGTCCAAGGTGTGGGACAAAGATGTCTTCTGAGAGTGTATCATTAAAAATATGGACAAAGACAAACATTCATCATTTTTGAAAGAGCCGTAACTTTACCCACTTCAGTGCGTATTCCACTGGCCCAAATAACCATGATGCTTCTCTACCTCCATGTTCTTCCCCACTGGGGCTAGAGGAAGGCATCCCATCATTCAACTGAAGTGCATACGACTCGTCCTCACAGAAGCCTTCTAGCACCTTCCACTCTAAAGGTCTAGCCATTATAACTGGTTATTTTTATCACCACAATGCTAATGATTTCTTATGTACTGCTTCATTGTTTCTTTATTACATTTATTTGCTCAAACACAAGACCCGCTTGAGAAGAGAGTTTGTCCTACTTCCAACATCCCCTTGAATAGTGACTGGTATATGCTGGAACAGTTGTTAAGTTCTTGTTGGTAAATGGATGGATTCATATTCAAAGAAAGCTGTGAATATTTTTTCTTTACTTTTTTCCATCCATTCATCCACAAATAAACGAACCACCTGAGATCCTGGAAAGACTTCTAATTCACTTATTATGATTCTATTCTTTGTTGTTGTCTTAATGACAAAGGTCAAGCCAGATGTGTCCTGAGAGAGTCTTCTTTCATTAATCTAGACCACCCTTTTCTGTTGAAAGACTGTAATTCATTAACTTATCAGATGTGAAATGCAACCAATTTCAAAAATTTCAATAGCCTTATGCATGTTTGAAGGGGTGGAAGGATCTTTATGAGCTTGTCAGTATGCATTTTATAAACTCAATCCCCTCTAACAATTATATGTAGAAATGATAAGTAGAAATTCTATGTAAGAATTCTAGTAGAAATAATATATTTCCACATGACGGAAAATAGAACAATAATTCAGAACAAAAAAATGGTCAGGTCATAGGAGGAGTAAGTAACCTGACCTGGTCTTTTAATTTTGCATCAACTGTTTTGTTCCTCAGATTATCTAAAACAAGTTTGCAAAGGTTGTGTCATGTCATAAAAAAAAACTAGGGTTTTGGGACCTTGACCAAGATTCAGAAAATCATTCCCTTATCCAAAAAATTGGCTTCCACTTTTCTGGCCATACGATTTTCCATAACTTATCTACCTGAAAAATTTTGGTTTCTTAGTTGGCTCCAGCTGCTGTAACAAAATACCATGATCTGGGTAGCTTATAAAAAAGCAGAATATTGTGACTTGAGTGATAGTACACTAGATAGGGCATTTGCCTTGCACATAGCCAACCCAGGTTTGATCTCCAGCATCCCATTAGGTCCCCTGAGCATCATCAGGAGTAATTGCTGAGTGCAGAGTCATAAGTAACCCTTGAACATCGCCAGGTTTTTACTCAAAAAAGCAAAAAATAATAATAATAATTTTTAAGGCAGAATATTGTCCCTCATTCTGAAGGCTGGATGTTGGAAATCAGGTAGCTAGGTTCTGTCCACTTCTCATTGTTTTCTCTCATACTGAAGAGCAGAGAGAGCAAATAAGCTCTTTCATAACTCTTGTCAGGCTACTAGTCCTATTTATGAGGGCTCAATTTTTTACAAACTCATCTAAACATAATTACTCACTAAGGCCCTATATCCTAATTCCATCACATTGAGGGTTTTGACATGAATTCTGAGAGAACATATTCAATCTAGTCCATAACAGTTGGGACATAAAATAGAGATAGGTTCAGAGCAATAGCACAGTGGGTAGGGCATTTGCTTTGCACGTGGCTGACCTGGGTTCGATCCCTGGCATCACATATGGTCCCCCAAGCACCGCTAGGAGTAATTCCTGAGTGATTCCTGACAGGAAGTAATTCCTGAGTAATTCCAGGAGTAATTTCTGAGTAATTCCTGAGTAATTCTAGGAGTAATTCCTGAATAATTCCTGAGTAATTACAGACAGACAGACAGACAGACAGATAGATAGATAGACAGAAAGATAGATAGATAGATAGATAGATAGATAGATAGATAGA
Organism: Cryptotis parvus; assembly: GCA_021461705.1. Classification (NCBI taxonomy): domain Eukaryota; kingdom Metazoa; phylum Chordata; class Mammalia; order Eulipotyphla; family Soricidae; genus Cryptotis; species Cryptotis parvus. The sequence continues at coordinate 45,527 of JAJIBD010003260.1, read as the reverse complement.
TGAGATAGATAGATAGATAGATAGATAGATAGATAGATAGATAGATAGATAGATAGATAGATAGATAGATAGATAGATAGATAGATAGATAGATAGATAGATAGATAGATAGATAGATAGATAGATAGATAAATCCTTCCTTGCAAAACTCTTCTAGTGGGAGTGATACATGTATAGGATAGTATATGACTAAACAGCTCTCCTAAGCACAGAATGAAGTATGGCTTAATTTCCTTACTCCATGCTAGAATTTCCAAAGTTTACTCATTTACTAAAGCCAAGAGAAGCATCACTGTTGAGAAGCCCCATAAAGTCACACACTTGGCAAAGGTCAGATTTAGGGAAACATTATGGTGGTATCCAGATAAACCTAGAAGAAGCGAGCATGGAAATAGCAATGACCATGGAGGCTGTTCTGTGATTTGAAGTATCGGCGTGAGTTCTCTTGGGAAAGTCTAGAGAGAGATCACAGTGAAAGATGGCATGCCCCAGAGAGTGCATTTCTGTCAATTTAGCAAAGAAAACTCCAAAGAAAAGAGCCAGTCCCACAGTGCTCTAAGCTCTAAGCTCCCCATCTCTTATGTTGGACAGTTCTCAGCACAGCAGGTGCTGGAGAGTTCGACCACTTCTTCTCTCAGGTCCTCTCCTGAACATTGTGGTCTGACAGGTGAGATGAAATAAAATTATTCCACACTCCTCCCTGATCAAGTTTTTGAGAGAAATTGTGAGAAAATAACAAATCCCCAGAATAATTGTTTCTACAGAATCTTTTTCAAACCTGTAAATAGATGAAAACAAAAGCGAACCTAAAACAAAGTCTAGCTCTGGGCTGGAACAATAGCACAGTGGGTAAGGCATTTGCCTTGCACTTGGCACACTGGGGTTTGATCCTTGGCATCCCATATGGTCCCCTGAGCACCACCAGGAGTAATTGCTGAGTGCAGAGCCAGGAGTAACCCCTGAGCATTGTCGGGTGTGGCCCAAAAAGCAAAAAAGCAGAAAAGCCTAACTAAAAGTTTCTCCCATTTTCATTAAATCAGGAGAATTCATATTTTAACCTAGATTAAAGGTGATGGTATGGGTTTTTTTTTCTTATTCCTAAACTGAATACCCCATCATGACAAGACTTGGACAAATTTATTCTCTATGCTAGGATTTTGCAGAGTTTTCACCTGAAGGAAATCCTAGGCCAATGAGAGCTCTGCTCTCCTTGGAAACATTTTCTGTGACAAGAAAGAACCTTATTTTTTCTTTACTTTTTATTTATTCAAGGTCTTCTTTGATTGTCTGCATGTGATACTTTGGGATTGGAAAAATAAGATAATTGCATTAATTAAAAACAAGGATGAGATGTCTTATTTTATTGTCTCCTCCAGAAAAAGTGTCCCTGCACACAGTGTCCCTGCATGCAGACCTCAATGGGAGACCGCAGCCTGCCAAGCAGTGCTCAGGTTTTGCCATTTGATCTGATAGTATCTTAAATCACTCACGAGAAGCATTAATTGGAGATAAGAAGAATTAGAGATTAAGCTAAAGTGCTGAGACAGGCTGGGCTGGCAGCTTGTGCAGAATTAAGGGAAAAGGCATCCCCACCCACCTTCCTCTTTCAGTCTTCCCCACTCCTATCTACATTGCTTGATGGGATTTAAGAAACCACAGAAGGTGTGGCCTGAGATGAGCATCCCCGCACTCTGGTTTGTTATAAAGCTGGTCTCAGATGCCTGCCATGCAGTGTTAAAAGTATGTGAATATAGAATCAAGAAGTCCTGTCCTCTCCGTCAGCAATTACTATCAGTAAGTGCTACTTCAAAGGGATGTGCATGTGCTTCTACTTCATACCAGACTTTAAGCATTTCAAAAAATAAGAAATGATGGGTTTGCAGAAGCCTCTTATCAGAGAAATAAAATATGCCCAAGTAGAGCACTTGCCTTCCATGAGTAAGGTCCTGAGTTTGATCCCCAAAACTGAAAAAAGTCATATGGGGCAGAAGCAAAACAATGGCTACCAAGGACTGTGGAAAATGCCGGTAAAAGAAGTTCAGTAGGGGTTGAATTTTAGCTTGTGTGATGAAAAGAGTGCTGTTGGGGTTGGAGAGAGATAAAACAGCAGGGAGGACTCTTGCCTTGCACAGGGCTAACCTGGGGTCAATCCCAAGTACTCCATATGGTCTCACAGCACCATCAGAATGATTTCTGAGCACAGAGCCAGGAGCAATCCCTGAGCACCACCCAGTGTGGCCCCCCAAAATAAAAAAAAGACCGGAGCGAGGGAGGAGGAAGGAGATATGGAGAGAGAAGGGAAAGATGGAGGAGAAGGAGGAGAGGAAGGAAGGAAGGAAGGAAGGAAGGAAGGAAGGAAGGAAGGAAGGAAGGAAGGAAGGAAGGAAGGAAGGAAGGAAGGAAGGAAGGAAGGAAGGAAGGAAGGAAGGAAGGAAGGAAGGAAGGAAGGAAGGAAGGAGGAGAGAGGAAGGAAGAAAGGAGGGAAGGATGAAGGAAGAAAGGAAGGAAGGAAGGAAAGAAGGAAGGAAGGAAGGAAGGAGGGAGGAGGGAGAGAGGGAGGGAGGGAGGAAGGGAGGAAGGAAGGGAGGGAGGGAGGAATGGAGGGAGGAAGAAGAAAGGGAGGGAGGAAGGAAGGAGGGAAAGAAGGGAGGGTGGGAGGAGGAAGGAGGGAGGGAAGGAAGGAAGAAAGGAAGGAAGAAAGGAAGGAAGGAAGGAAGGAAGGAAGGAAGGAAGGAAGGAAGGAAGGAAGGAAGAAAGGAAGAAAGGAAGGAAGGAAGGAAGGAAGGGAGAGAGGGAGGGAGGTTCTGCTGAATGAGGGTGTTGGTGTTAGAACTCTGTCAATACACTTAATGTCACTGAACTGTTGAGATGATAAAAAAAAATCGAGATATTTCATATTATTATTTTGATACAAATTCAAAATCACCGTAATAAAATAACTAAAGGCTATTTTGTAAAACTAACATTTCATGGGGCTGGAGAGTTAGCCCAGCGGGTAGGGTGTTTGCCTTGCATGCGGCCGGCCCATGCCGGCCCAGGTTCAATCCCGGCATCCCATATGGTCCCCAAGCACCGCCAGAAGTAATTCCTGAGTGCAGAGCCAGGAGAAACCCCTGAGCATTCCCGGTGTGACCCAAAAAGCAAAAAAAAAAAAAAAAAAATGCTAACATTTCGTGAAAGTGTCAAAATTGGTTTTCATTGACAAACTAGTGTCTTTAAGTGGTATTACAAATACTAGAAATATATTTATTTGGTGACTCTAAATGTGTTCAGAGTATATGGATTCACTACAGTTGCTTAGAAACACTCCTGTCCTTATGTAAAGTGGCAGGGATGAATATGTGATCTGTACATGGCACCCACATCGAACACCTGAGATAGAGTTTAGTGCGGGGAGCAGTATGGTTGCTTGATGCTAACGAAGGGCATAGAGTCTCTTTTTAGGCATTTCAGGACCATGAAAGAGCCATGGTGGTTAGAATTACTCTATAGCTGGGATCTAGGGCTCCATTGGGTTAAACAACAGGATTAGAAACTATCTGTTTGTGATAAATATATGGTTAATATCAGGACATACTAACCTGAAGAGAGTGTGAGGGAGAAGCCATCGCTCACCATCTCCAACACATGGACTCTTTACCAAAGGTAATCGAACAACTGTAGGGAGAGGCAGATTCTACGTGAAGGCCCAAATGCTTTAGATTCAAATCTTCTCACTTGTGTGGGCCAAGATCTCATTGGGCTCTCTATCCAATTTTTCTAATCCTAGTTTTGTGGTCTTTTTTAAGTATTTCATTATACCACTGTGAGTATACAATTATAAAGATGTTCATAAGATGTTCATATTTGGGTTTCAGTCATACAGTATTCCAGCACCCATCCCTCCACCAGTGCCCATTTCCCACCATCAATGTCCCCGAATCCCTCCCCTTCCCCTAGCCTGCCTCCATGGCAGATTTTTTATTTCTTTCCCTTTCTCTCTATCTCTTTCTCTTTTCCTTCCCTTCCACATTCACTATCACTATCTATCACTATCTTCCTGTTGATCATCTATTTGCTAGAGCGGGCACCAGTAATATCTCCATATGTCCTGTCTCATGCTAGTAGAACCCAAAGGCATCCGCTTGCTCCAGGAACATAAAGAGCCTCAAACCATTATATTAGGTCATGGGAATGACCTAATATAAATGTTACTGTTATTTGGCATATCAAATACGACACAAGCAGCTTGCCAGGCTTGCCGTGCAGATGGCAAACTCTTGTAGTCACCTCTAAATAAAGCAATTATTGATGAACCGCGCGGCCCTTAGCAGCCACGCAAGCCGGGCTGTAATAGTCATCTGATATGCTGGGTGGAGTTGTGATGAGAAAGAAGTCTGGATATGGAAAACGGCGGGCTCCATGGAGTCAGGGAGGTCGCCTGGCTTGTTGTGAGGCTCTGCTGGGGTGGCAGGCCAGGGCTAGAACCCACCATGCCTCCTGGACGTCTCATGAGCGACTGGGCACAGCGAGAGCAAGTAGCACCTCTGCCCCATGTCTGAGAGTCCCTGGTTCAGCATACCCGGGCCAGATTGAAAAAACCTGCTGCAGGGTGGGTGTCGATGATCTGGGCTGTGATAGTCTGGTCTGCTGGGTGGAGTTGTGATGAGAGGGAAGTCCGGATGTGGAAAATGGCGGGCCCCATGGAGTGGGGGTCATCTGGCTTTTTGTGAGGCTCTGCTGGGGTGGCAGGCCAGGGCTAGAACCCGCCATGCCTCCCGGGCGCCTCATGAGCGACTGGGCACAGGGAGAGCAAGTAGCAGCTCTGCCCCATGTCTCCCCTTCCACATTGTGGATTATAATACATGCATTAAAATGTTGTCATGTGTATCTTTTTTTCCTGTATTTAATGCTCAGTTCTAGGTTGGTATTAGCACTTTCGACAATTATTAGCACACTTGTAGTCTTTATCTTTAAAAGGCCCCCAAGCTGAATACTTTTCAGCCTCAACAATGCTTGGCTAGACCACTTACATGAGAATGACTAAGACAGCTTAAGTCCATTCCAACATGGGTTATCTGAAAGTAGCCATCTGGTTGCCCTTGTCTCTTCTTTATTCCTTCTTTGGACACTGAGGACCATTTTCTTTTCTCAACCATTGAGAGGATTAGGGAAGAAACGCAAGTGAAGTTCCAGGAAAAATCCTCTGGCCATGTTTGCAGATCTAGATGTTCCCTCAAAGTCTATTTAAGTTATGGTGGGAGAAGGGGAGGAGGGTGGTGGAGGCCACAGGGAATAAAGACTGGAAAGGGGAGTTATGGAAACCACAGATGAGAAGAGATCAAAGTCTTCTGGCATCATAGCAGGAAACGTGGTAGAGAGAGATATCCCAAAAGAAAAAACCCTATTAATGGTAACTCCAGTCCCTAACATGTGAACAGCTGACATGTTTTAGTCACCTGAAAAAAGGATCTGAACTCTCCATGGGGAAAAAAAGGACACTGTTTGGAGGAGAATATTTACTATAATTGAAACACATCTAACTTACTGAGATTCCTATAAGTTTACCTTGGTTCTGCAATTCAAGAGATAGGTTAGATCATTTCTCAACCTTCTGGCTAAGATCAAGTGTAGTATCTGTTCTTATCAATTTAATATCTGATGTGTCCTCTATCTGAGGACAGTATACTAAATGGACTTTTTTAGAGTAGGAAGTTGGAATAGGAGCTTACTCTGTCCTTTCCACATATCGACCTGGTATTGAAGAACCTCTAAGAATGGTATAGAGGAGAGAGAAAGAGAGAGAGATTAGTTAGAATGGTTAAAATCACTACTCACTAGTGTCACTGGATGAGTAAAGAAATCCAAGATGTAAAAGGATTGAGGACTGCATTCAAAACCTCCCTACCCCATGCTTACTAGCTGTCTAGGGAGAATCACAAGATTTCCAACTCAGCTCCCTTTTCTAAAAGTGTGAGAAACAATAACTTTATCCTCTATATTTATTGAGGTACCATGAATTACAATGTCATCAATGATGTTTTCCTGCACATATGGTTCCAACACATGTACCTCCAGAGTGCTAACGTCACTCCCCCCAGTGGCCCAACTTCCCAAGGACTCTTCTCTTCTCCCCTCCCCAAAGGTTAGCTCAGTTCTGTAGTTTAGATATGAAATAGATGTGCAAAGTTACCAAACCACCATCAAAGTTCCCACCATCCTCCACCATGTCCCCACATCTCTTTTAGTGACTCCTTTGAGGGAATTATTCTATATCTTTGTGGAAAAAAAGCCTGTGCAGAGCCTACATGTGGCTGTTGCTCACTAAGTCCCAGAAGGCGCCAGCTCAGGAAAACTGCACAGGCATCCACTGGTGGAGGAGAAAGAGGATGGTAGAAAGTTCTCCATGCTGCTCTCCATGGCTTACTCAATCCTTCCATTGGGCATTATTTCATGTATCAAAACCCCAGGACATTTTTATGGGGCTGGAAAAACTGAATTCAGTATTTTTAGCTGAAAACTAGACCTCTATGTTTCTATTATTAAATTGCCAAATTGAATTCTGGAACCAAATGCTTGCATGTCTTTGCACCACCCAGAAGCTTCATTCCAGCCACTTGTGTGCCAGCCACTGCCCAAGTCTCCTGGCCGTCTCCACTAAACCCCTTTTTGGGTGGGTATAGATTTTTTTTTTGCTTTTTTGGGTCACACCGGCGATGCTCAGGGGTTACTCCTGGCTCTGCACTCAGGAATTACTCCTGGCGTTGCTCAGGGGACCATATGGGATGCCGGGATCGAACACGTGCAAGGCAAACGCCCTACCCTCTGGGCTATCACTCCAGCCCCGGGTATAGATTTTATACCAGGGTTTCCTCGTGTACTTCCTGCTTCCTCTTCTCTCTGTGGGCTCCCTCACAGAGAGTGCACAGTATTTGCCTAGAGTCAGGTTATAATGATACCAAGACCAGGAACTCAGAAGCTAGAGACAGAAGAGAGAAAGCTTCTCACCTGGAGAAGTAGAAAGAGCATCAGCCCTTACCTCAGTTTGCCTCCCCCCCCTTATTTGTCTAGAGAGAAAACTAGGGAAGCACGATGGTGGCATTACATTAGGCTGGATATAATCTGCAGCTGCTGTTTAAAGTCATATGATTTTGATCAAACTACTTAAGCTGTCTGAGCCCCTTTAACCTTACTTATAAAATGAAGAAAAGATACCAAAGCCATGGGCTTCCAGTGCCGAGCAAATGAGCTACCAAGTGTGTCATACAACCCAGCTATCGAGAGCACCCTACCCAAGTTCATTTTGATGGTTCCAAGTGTTATCCCTCCACAATGGGTGCTGCTCCTAAAAGGCAAACCGCCTCTGGGTAGTAACTCCAAACTGCCAGAAGTACATTGACAGAGTTGATGAGGCAGTACAGCGGAGAGGGTACTTACCTTGCATGAGTGGACCCAGATTCAATTTCTCGCACCCTTGTGATTCCTCAGGCCCTGCCAGAAGTGATCCTTGAGTCCAGAGTCAGGAATAAGCCCTGAGCACTTGCATTGTGGCTCCCCTAAGCAAACAAAAGAACACACAAAGAAAGAAGTGCAACAGGGAGTGGGCCAGGGACCACCAGGGAATCATACCACAAGAGAGTGGGCAGCAGTCAGGAGTACAGGCAGAGAGTGATTGAGAGGGGTCCCCTCCTGCCCCTCTAGGGCTGGCTCCAGTCACATTGCTCACCACACCCTGCTGGAAGGAACCACGTGGACAAAAATACCAGCTGCTTCCACGGCAGCTAGACAGATAAAGGTTGACAACTAGCAAACAGACAACACAGTGCATGGTGAAAGAGTATTTTTGTTTCTCTTTTGTGTTGTTTACTAACTACAGTGCAGCTAACCTCTGACACATCGGGCAACGGCATTATTGAGATTCTTCCCTCACTCCGAGCCCAGATCCCCATTGCAAACTCAAGGAAAGAGCCTCAAAGCCTGTATTGGATAAGATACTTTGGGTCAAATGAAGGGTACCACTTTCCAACCTTTCACCCTGGCGCAGCATAACAACATGAAGGCACAAGAACAATTTCATCAATTATTTGGATTAACAATATCCTCCAGGGCCGCAGAGTTAGCGCCAAGGGTTGCATTCTGGCTTTGCATGCCAGAAGTTCAGGAATTGCCCTTGGTACCGCATGGTGCCCTGAGCACTACTGGGAGCAGCCCTGAACCAGGTATAGCCCCTGAGTGCCAGCAGCTGTGGCCCCAAATCAAAACAAAAATGTTCACCTCAGTGGTGGTTAATAAACCTGTACCTCAGCAGTACACATTCATTTGAAGACTAAATTCTCTCTCCGCCCCACACACACACACCACCCCGCTACTTCTCTAAAATGGAAAACTTATTCCTTTTTCTCTTGCCTTTCCTGGGCTTACCTTCCCAGCATCTGTGAAAAGCATCCACCAAGGAGGAAGGGGAGGTATCCTGCCTTTCGCCTTTTGTTTTTGTTTGGTCACAGAAGGCTTTACAGGAGAGCAGAGGTTCTCTCTCTGTCTCTGTCTCTGTCTCTATCTCTGTCTCTGTCTCTCTCTGTCTCTTTCCTCTCTCTCCCTCTCTCTTATACACTCTTTATCAACTTCATCCATTTAATATTCATCAGGTGATGCGTTCTACCTCAATGATCAGCTAAGGGAATAAAAATAGTTCACTGCCTGCTCTCTCTGCTGCAGAGCAAGCTCCAAACCATTGTAAGGTAAAGTTTTTCCTACCAGGTGAGGTTACAAGCAGCTGTGATTTCCCCAGACATAGCCCTGTGCTCAGAATAGCTGCCTGTCAAACCAACCCCCTGTAAGTGGCAAGAGTGATCTCACTTCCTTTCCCTAAAGGTAACTGTCCTCATTACTCTCATTACTGAGCTGAGTGAAGCCAGAGTGCATAATGGGATTTTCTTTAAAATATTCATCATCTGACAGTTGATATTTCAGCCATGTTGCCTTGAAAACTACATTGGGAGAGGAAGGCTCTGTACCCATGCTCAATTAACTTAGTATTTTGCACACCTTCAGAAACGACTTTTCAAGTCCAAGGCATTAAAAATGCAGGAGGTAGTAGCAGCACCCTGGGAGCCCTCAGAGCATGGCAGAGGTGGCCAGGAAGCACCCCTGGAGCAGAAGCAGACGCAGCTGGAGACACCCGAGTCTCCAGCCAGCATTGGTGGAAACTCCCCACCTTTGCCCACCCCCTGCCTTGCCAAGTGCGTCACTTTGTGCAAAAGGAATCCACACCCCTTTCCCAGTCCTTTATGGAGCTTCCAAGTGGGCAGACAAGCTTCTTCGTGGTTTCCAGATAGAAAGGAAGCTGTGGGTACACTGGAGCTCCCTGGAAGCCTGTTGAGGGGAAAGGTGGACACAGAAACAGTCAGAGGCGCATGCCAGTTTGGGCTCACACATCTCTGAGCCTCAGTTTCCTCATCAATAAAATTCACAGAGTGCAAGAATTGGAGATAGTGTTGAGAGAAAGCCTAGATCTCTGTGTGGCAGCTTCTGGTGCTAAGGAAAGGCCTCTCCAGCAGGGACAGCTAGACAGCACGGGACATCTAGACATCTAGACTCGACAACATCTAGACAGCTCACATCACAGTGTCCCCATTAAGTTTCAGCCATTCTGCTTCACTCTAAAAAGTAGGTTTCTAGATCTGAAACAGGGGCCCTGTCTTGCTCACCTGGGACCTTGACATAAGAACAATGTGATTTAGAGTTTAACAAGAAGATACAGAGGTACAGGTTGCATGTAGCTCACCTGGGTTCCAACTCTGGCACCAAATATGGACGCAGAGCCAAGAGTAAGCCCTGTACACATCTGGGTGTGGCCCAACTTCATGCACACCAAAGAAAGGTGACTGGGCAAAACTTTTACGAGGTAACTATGTAAAATGATAATGATTCTATTGTAATTATTCATTTATATAATGATTGCATGTAATTATTATAATGGTACAGCATAATTATTTATTATTAAGCTGTTCATCATTATAAAATTTAAAATGTGAGAATTATTATAAAGTGAACACAAACCCGTCACCACCACGGTGACCATTTTTCAAGTAAACTTTTGACATAAATTGACCAAAATAAATTGTGCTTCTAATTACTATTGTTCTCAAGTCCCAAGCAAGCAAAAATTTCACTTCATGAGGAACAACTGAAAGTAAAAACTGACACTTTGGACATGGTCTAAAAACAAGCTTGATAATTACACCTTAGCTGCTAATGGACATTTGCCCAGAACCCCTAAAACTATCCCATAATTTGAAAATTTTCAGTTTGTTTGTCATTTCTCAGTTTGCTGAGGTTCGGTTTGGTCTCCACATCCAAATATTCAGAATCTTATTCAACCTCATCCAAACCACTCTGGTCTAGAAATAGGCCTTGAAATCTAGCCAGCCTGGGGTTTTATGCAATATTTCCAGTACTTCTGTTTTCAAAACAAGTTGGTGGAAAGAAAATACTAGGCAAACCCTACTGTGGTATTCCAGAATTTTCCCCAGTTCAGCCTGGAAGCATTGGTCTCTTCAGAGAATAGTGACACTCAACCAAAAAAAAATAAAAATAATACCACTTTACATTTGCCTAACATTTGATGGTCTGTGTGCAGTGAATGTTTATTCAGCACGTCACATTTCACACATAATATCTATTGAATCCTCTAAACTACCCTGTGAAAATGGTATTTGCTCCTTTCAACCGAGGCTCCTTTTCATCGAGAGTTAAGTGCCAAGACCACGTTCTTGGTTTTCTTGGAGCGTCCATATTGTTATCTTCTCTAGGCATCTGGGAACTGGAGACGGCAGGTAATGTGAGCCTGGCTGTGCAGAAACAGGGTCAAGAAGGTGACTTTCCCAGGGCCACACAATCAAGAAGTGGCAGCTGTGGCTAGAAGTGAGGGTGCCGCCTCCTGGCTCTGTGATCCATCAGCCGTATTGCACATATTCCCTGTGCACTGTAGTGCTATTCCATTGTAAACACCATCACCAGACTTATTTTTAATTAATTGTAGCTTTATATGCCATATATCAATGAAAAGGATTGTTCCAAAGTCATGACTGCAGCACTTTTCTCACTTAGTGGCAGCAGTTCAGGCAGGCCAATGCTGCTTCTGAACCTGACACTAAGCAAGGTCTGACAATTTATAATGGCTGCAAAGTAGCACATTGGTAAAGATTGAAAGTGATATTGAATTCCAGACCTTATACACTCTACGTGTGATTCGAGAGATAGGAAGGGAGAGTGAATGGCCACAGCCTATAGATGCACCATCTAGGTTCACCTACTTTTTTTTTAGGGTCTATTAGTCCTTTAATTCAAACTCTCCAGTCTAATTTCTCAAATGTAAGATCCTAATGTGTTGTCTTACTTAAATTAACATATGTAAAAAGAGCTAGAGAGATAGTACAGAGCTATGGTCCTTGCTTTGCATGTAGCTGATGATTGATTGATTTAATAGCCAGAACCAAATTTGGTCCCCTGCACACAGAGTCAAGAGTAGCCAGTAAGTTCCACTGGTGTGGTCCCGAACCAACTCCAACTTTCCTAATTCTGGGATAGTCCCTGTTACATAGAAACAAAATGTAAGTCTTAGCTATATTATACATTACATGAATTCTCTACATGAGTAACTGCTTTCTCATTTTATGCAGACATCATATCTGTTGCTCATGCACATATTTTATATCCCCAGAGAGATTCTACATTCCCTGAGGGCAAAGGTGTTTGGTATTAAAGTGTTACCCCCAACTGCCTAGGAAAGTGGAAGGCACAGAATAGGTGATTAAGAAATACTCAGGGACATCTTAAATCAGTTTTAAATTCTCATGCTGCCATTTCCCAGCTTAACAATCTCCAATAATTTCTGATGCCGTAAAGGATCAAATGCAACTTCTTAGCCAAGCAGCTAGGTCTCTATTATAAGGCCTTATGTTTCTTTGCCTCAACAATTAGTCCCTCATGTCCCAAGCAAGAATGTTCTATTCCCTCCTAGTTCCTCTGGTTTTTTTTTTGTCTCCCTGGAGTGCCTCTCCTGTGTTCATTCATATAAGACATCCCCTTCCTTCATAGCCCAATCTCACTATGTTCCGTGAATTGCTTTCAACAATCCAACTCAAATAGTGACTTTCATTTTCTTATGACTTCTATAACGTTAACATTCACTTACTTCAAGAAATAAAACAGGGCACAAGGAAGTGGAAACACATTCCCTGCTATGGATCGGGAGAATCAATGTTGTTAAAATGGTAATACTCCCTAGAGCTTTATACAAATTCAGTGCCATCCCTATAAGGATACCCATGACATTCTTCAAAGAAATTGACCAAACACTTCTGAAATTTGTATGGAATAATAAACCCCCAAGAATAGCTAAAGCAATCCTTGGGAAAAAGAAGATGGGAGGCATCACCTTTCCCAACATCAAACTCTACTACAAAGCAGTGGCAATTAAAACAGTATAATATTGGAATAAAAATGGACCTGTGCACCTATGGAATAAAGTTGAGTATCCTGACAACCAGCCTCAAATACATGAACAATTAATCTTCGATAAAGGAGTAAAAGGTATGAAATGGAGCAGGGAAAGCCTATTCAACAAGTGGTGCTGGGTAAACTGGGCAGCTACATGTAAAAAAATGAATTTAGACCTCTGTCTATCACCATGCACAAAACTCAGATCAAAATGGATTAAGGATCTCAATATCAGACCTGAATCCATAAAGTACATCGAAGAAAATATAGGAAAAACCCTTCACGAAATTGAAGCTAAAGACATCTTCAAAGAAGAAACACCACTAACAAAACAGCTAGAAGAAAAGATAAACATATGGGACTATATGGAGCTAAAAAAGCTTCTGCACTTCAAAAGAAACAGTGACCAAGATACAAAGAGAGTCCACAGAATGGGAAAGAATATTCACCCAATACCCATCTGATAAGGGGTTAATATCCAGGATATATCAGCACTGGTAGAACTTTACAAAAAAAAAAAAACAACCCCATCAAAAAATGGGGAGAAGAAATGAACAGAAACTTCAGCAAGGAAGAAGTTCGAATGACCAAAATACATATGAAAAAATGTTCATCATCATTAATCATCAGAGAGGTGCAAATCAAAACAACAATGAGATACCACTTTACACCACAGAGACTGGCACATATTCAAAAGAGCAAGAACAACAAGTGCTGGCATAGATGCGGGGAAAGGGGACACTCATTCACTGTTGGCGGGAATGTAGACTGGTACAGCCTTTTGGAAAACATTATGGACATTCCTCCAAAGACTAGAAATTGAGCTCCCTTTTGACCCAACCATACCACTCCTGGGAATATACCCTGGGAAGCCAAAAACACACAGCCAAAACACCATCTGCACTTTGATTTTCATAGCAGCACTATTCACAATAGCCAGAACCTGGAAACAACCAGTATGCCAGAGAACTGATGACTGAATAAAGAAACTTTGTTACCTACACAATGGAATACTATGCAGCTGTTAGGAAAAATAAAGTTATGAAATTTGCCTATAAATGGATGAACATGGAAAGGATCATGTTGAGTGAAATTAGTCAGAAGGAAAGAGAGTGATATAGAATGACTGCATTTATTTGCATGACATATATATATATATATATATATATATATATATATATACACATACATATTATGACCAAGAGAATCCCACCTGCACGGCAGAGCCTGGCAAGCTACCATGTTGTATTGTACATGCCAAATACCAGTAACAATTATAGACCTCATTCCCATGACTTGATGGAATGGTTTGAGGCTCTTTATTTTCCTGGAGCGGGCAGATGCCCTTGGATTATCTTGCATGTGACAGGACGTATTGAGGTGTTACTGGTGCCCGCTCGAGCAAATCGATGATCTACGGGAATATAGTGATACAGTGATATAGTGATACATATTATGACACCAAAATCCAATGTCAGTCGAAATGTGGATCAGGAGGTCTTACCAAAAGTGGAAATTACCATAAACATGTGGGAGTCAGAGGTTAGGTAAGACAGAGAAGGGAACATGTGTGAATAAATGTCAAAAGGGCTAATACCAACCTAGAACTGAGCATTAAATACAGACAAAAAAATGCACATGATGGCCTCTAAGTGTATGTAGTACAACCCACAATGTATAAGAGAAGGAAAAGAGAGAGAGGGAGAGAGAAAGGAGATAAAGAACCTGCCATTTAGGCAGGTTATAGGAGGGGGAGGGAATTGGGGACATTGGTGGTGGGAAATGGGCACTGGTGGAGAGCGGGGTGCTGGAACACTATGTGACCAAAACCTCTAAACATGAACGTTGTAATTGTATATCTCATGGTGGTATAATAAAATATTTAATAAATAAAAAAATAAAATGCCATGAAAATACAACTGAAAAAAATAATAAAATGTCACTATTAGATTATAAATTTTTGCCAAAATGTTTTATATGCCTAGATATTATGCTATTTTCCTTTTTGTTGACTGTGGTGAAATACACAACACAATATATATTCTCAATTATATTTGAGTTTACATCAGTATTATCAATATTGTAAAGTTTATTCATATACTAAAACTGAAGCTATAAATCCTTTAAGCAATATGTATTCATTCTTTCCACCCGCTAGCAACTGACAACAAGCATCATACCCTGTTTTTGTGACTTCACTGAGAGTCCATATAAATTTGGGATAATACAATACTTGTCCACTTGTGATTAGCTTACACGCTCAAGATTCACCCATATTGTTGCACATTGTGCAATTCCCTTCATTTTAAGGGTTGAAACATATTCCACAATAATTACCAGCCACAATGTATAAGAGAAGGAAGAGAGAAAGAGAGACAGAGAAAGAGAAAGAGATAAAGAACCTGCCATAGAGGCAGATTATGGGAGGGGGAGTGAATCGGGGACATTGGTGGTGAGAAATGGGTATTGGTGGAGGGCTGGGTGCTGGAACACTGTATGACCTTAGCCCAAATACCCAAATATGAACATCTTTGTAATTGTATATCTCACGGTGGTATAATAAAAATATTACATTTTTAAAATTCCACAATATGTATATATCACATTTTTGTTTGTCTACTCATCTGTTCGCCTCCTGGTATGATTCCATACTTTGCTGTTTATGCTATTGCTATAAATATAGGTGTAACTATCTCTTCAAATTATTGCCTTTCATTCTTTGGGTACATACCCAGAATGTAAATATTGGATCATATGGCAATTCTATTTTTAGTACTTTCTAAACTTTCATGACTCAACTTTATATGTCTGTATGTGCATATGTGCATGCGTGTGTATGTGTGTGTGTATCTTAATGGCTGGCATTTTATTGAAGTTTTGTTTTTATTTCCCTTTATTTAAACACCGTGATTTACAAAGTACAAAGTTTTCCATAGTTCAAGCATTACAAGCATTTATCATTCAACACCAATCCCATTACCAGTGTGACCCCCCACCAAAGATCTTCATTTCCTACCCTCCCCTCATCCCCATGCCTGCTATATTTTGTTGCAGTTTTGATTTGCATTTCTCTAATAATTAGTGATGTTGAATAACTTTCCATGTACATATCGGTCATTGGTAAAGTGTCCTTGGAGAAATATTTATACAATGTGTTTTACATTTTCTTTTAAACCATTTTATTGAGGTAATGGATTTATGGTAGTATTAATTATAGTTTTCACTCATACATTATTCCAACACCGTGTTCATAAACAGAGTCTACTTCCCTCCACTGTATCCCAAGGCCTCCTCCAAATCACCAATTCCCTTCCATGTAAACTCAGTTTTACCCCCACATTTTTGGCTTTTGAGCCACACCCAACAGTGCTCTGGGCTGACTCCTAGTTCTCCTGGTTCTCACACTTAGTGATCTCTACTGGTGGGTTCAAGGGACCTTAGGTGATGCCTAAAATCAAACCTTGTCTGTATAGCAGGCAAATATTCTATGTACTGTGCAATCACCCCAGTTCCATCTTTTCCCACTTATAAATGTTTTAAATGTTTTGTTGTTGTTGTTATTGAACTATAAGGAGCTCTCTTCATAATCAGAACATTAGTTGCCTCCTTAGCACAGTAGTCAGTCTCATAATCAGAACATTGACTCCGCCCGAAAGTATGGTTTGCACATATTTTTCCCATTTTACAAATTATAATTTTACTCTGTGGACACTGTCTCTTAATGCACAATATTTAAATTTTTTCATAACGTTCTATTTATCTATTAGGTTTCTTTTCTAATAAATTTCTTTGGTGCCTTAACAAAGAAATCAGTACTAAATTCAATGGTATGACAATCTTGTCTTGGGGCCAGAGAGAGAGAAAGAGAGACAGAATACAGAACTTCAGGTGCTTGCCTTACACATGGTCTATTTTGGTTTAATCCCCTGCACTACAAACAAACAGCTCCCTGAGCCCCATTAATAGAGATTCCTGAGCACAGAGTCAGGTGCTCTGAGCACAACTGAAAAAGGAAAAGCCCTGAGTACAAGTGTAAAAGGCAAAAGTCAAAGCCCTGAGCAAACTGTAAAAGGGAAAAAAAATGAAAACCCTGAGCACACCTGGAAAAGGGAAAAATTAAAAAATAAAATGTATTTTTCCCTGAATCTTACTATTTTGAGTCTTATATTTAGCTCCTAAAACAATTTAAAATTAATTTTTGTAGATGGTATTAGGTTGTCCTTCTTAGTGGACTAAGACTCTATGTCAAGACTTAGTCAGACTTCTTTGTCAAGACCCTGAACGAGCGGTTTGAGGCTCTTCGTGTTCCTGAAGCAACCAGATGCCATTGGGCTACACTGGCATGTGATAGGGTCAAATGGAAATGTTACTGGCACCCCCGCTATCGTTGAATAATGGGATGTCAAGTGATCAAGTGATTAGATTAAGGTTCAATTTAAAATCCATGTGGCAATATGCAGTTTTCCTTGAATGAGTCATCAGAAATACAGCTCTTCAACTAGAAGAAAAGATAAACATATGGGACTACATGAAACTAAAAAGCTTCCACACCTCAAAAGAAACAGTGACTAAGATACAAAAGCAGTCCACAGAATGGGAAAGAATATTCACCCAATACCCATCTGATAAGGGGTTAATATCCAGGATATATCAGGCACTGGTAGAACTTTACAAGAAGAAAACAAACAACCCCATCAAAAAATGGGGAGAAGAAATGAACAGAAACTTCAGCAAGGAAGAAATTCGAATGGCCAAAAAACATATGAAAAAATGCTCATCATCACTAATCATCAGAGAGATGCAAATCAAAACAACAATGAGATACCACTTTACACCACAGAGACTGGCACATATTCAAAAGAACAAGAACAACAAGTGCTGGCGTGGGTGTGGGGAAAAGGGGACACTCATCCATTGTTGGTGGGAATGCAGGCTGGTACAGCCTTTCTGGAAAACAATATGGACTTTCCTCCAAAGACTAGAAATTGAACTCCCATTTGACCCAGCGATACCACTCCTGGGAATCTACTCTGGGAAGCCAAAAATACACAGCGGAAACACCATCCCTACTTTTATGTTCATAGCAGCATTATACACAATAGCCAGAATCTGGAAGCAACCAGAGTGCCCGAAAATCGATGACTGGATAAAAAGCTTTGGTACATCTACACAATGGAATACTATGCAGCTGTTAGGAAAAATGAAGTTATAAAATTTGCCTACAAATGGATGGACATGGAGAAGATTATGTTGAGCGAAATTAGCCAGAAGGAGAGAGACACAGAATGACTACATTTATCTGCATAACATAAATATATAGGTACATAATATGATACCAATATCCAAGATCAAGTGAAACATATATCAGGAGGTCCTGTCAAAGGTGGAAATTATCACAAACGTGTGGGATTCAGAGGCTAGGTAAGACAGAAATGGAACAGTGTGCTAACAATTGTTGAGGGTACTAATACCAACCTAGAACTGAACATTAAATAGAGGCAAAAAGATACACATGACAACCCTTTAATGTATGTTCTGTAATCCATAGTCTGGAGGGGAAGGAAAAGAGAAAGAGAGAGAAATGGAAAGAAATCAAGAACCTGCCATGGAGCAGGGCTGGGGGAGGGGAGGGAACCGGGGACGTTGGTGGTGGGAGATGGGCACTGGTGGCGGGATGGGTGCTGCAAACAATTCAGTATGATTTGTTGGCAAAGTGCTACACCGTTTCAATGAAACAATGTACAATGTATGTTTTAACTGAACTAAAATAAATACATGTTTAATCACTAAAAAAAAAAAATTAAACTCCAACTTTATCACCCAAAAAAAAAAAAAAATTAAATTAAAAAAAAAAAAGAAATACAGCTCTTTCTCCATTGAATGGCCTTGTCATGTTAATGTGCCATATATGTGAGTTTATTACTGGGCTCTTTCTCATAGTCTATATTAATGGTTATACCAACGTTATAGTTTATAATTTCTTTTTTAATTTTTTCTTTGATTCATCACTGTTGGAAGAGTCTAATTTCACAGTTTTACGAATTTTCTGGCTTTCCTTTTGTTATTGATTTTCACCGTCTTCCTGTTGAGTTCAGCAGAAATAATTTGTGTGAAATCTATCCTTTAAAAATGTTGAGACTTAATATGTGTCATAACAAATAACTCGCCTGAAAAGTGTCTCATGTGCATTTGAGAAAAATGTGTGTGTGTTGTCATATGGACATTCCTCCAAAAAATAGAAATTGAGCTCCCAATTGACCCAGCAATACCACTCCTGGGAATATACCCTGGGAGGCCAAAACACATAGCAGAAACACCATCTGCACTTCTATGTTCATAGCAGCACTATTCACAATAGCCAGAATCTGGAAACAATCAGACTGCCTGAGAACAGAAGACTGGATAAAGAAACTGTGGTACATCTACACAATAGAATAATATGAGACTGTTAGGAAAAATGAAGTCATGAAATTTGCCTATAAATGGATGGACATGGAGAGGATCATGCTGAGTGAAATTAGCCAGAGGGAAAGGACAGATATAGAATGACTGAATTTATTTGTAGGATATAAAAAAAATAGTATGATACCAATATCCAAGGCCAGACAAAACATGGATCAGGAGGTCTTGTCAGTGAGTGGAATCTACTGCAAGTGTGTGGTAGTCAGAAGTTGGGTAAGACAGAGAAGGGAACAGTGTGCTAATAATTGCTGGAAATGATAATACCAGCCTAGAACTGAGCACTGAATGTAGGCAAAGGGATATACATAATAATCTCCAAATGTACGTATTATAAGCCACAATGTGTAAGAGAAGGAAGAGAGAGAGAGAGAGAGAGAGAGAGAGAGAGAGGAAGGCAAGATGCCTGCCATAGAGCCAAACTGGGGAAGGGGTAGGGAATTGCATTGGTGGTGGAAAATGTGCACTGGTAGAGGGATGGGTGCTGGAATACTGTATGACTGAAACCCAACATAAACATCTTTTTAACTGTATATCTCACAGTGGTATAATATAAATTTAAATTAAAAAATGTGTGTGTTATTGTTGGGTAAAGTTTATATATATATATATATATATATATATATATATATATATATATATATATGTATCTCACTTAATCTTGGCATCCGCTTGAGCAAATCAATGAATAACGGGATGTCAAGTAATCAAGTGATCAAGTAAGATACACAGACCTATATGTGGAAAGATAGGTCTACAGCTGAATCTCAGCAAAACTATGTTCATAAAAAATGAACTAGTTCCAGAGGCCCCATTCACTCTCAATGGAACAAATATCCCTGATTGCAGCAGTTATGCATACCTAGGTCCAGAAGTCAACATGATGAACGACCTAAACCTGAGCTGCGCAGGAGGAAGAGAGCAGCATGGAATGCCTTCAAAAGCATCGAAGAAATAGCTAAAAAAGACAAAGAACCTCCGGCCCCAGGCACATCTCTTCAACTCCACTGTTCTCCATGCATTAACATACGCCTCAGAGCCCTGGGCCCTATGAAAGCAGGATGAGAATGCTATTCGGGTCTCCCAGAGAGGAATCAAAAGAGCTATGCTTGGAATTATCACGCTTCACTCAAGTGAAAGAAGGAATCCAGAGCTCCAACCTCCGTCACTGTTCCAGAGTCAGGGACGCTGTCTCATTTGCCAAGTTATCAAAAAATCAGATGGGCTGGACAGGTAATGCGATTTGGAGATGACCGCTGGACTAGAGCCGTTACCGACTGGATCCCACGGGATGTCAAAAGATCACGTGGCCGCCCACCTACAAGATGGTCAGACTTCTTCATCAAGACCCTGAACGAATGGTTTGAGGCTCTTCATATTCCTGAAGCAACCAGATGCCATTGGGCTACACTGGCACATGATAGGGTCAAATGGAAATATTACTGGCGCCCACTCCAGCAAATTGATGAATAAAGGGATGTCAAGTGATCAAGTGATCAAGTAAGATATACAGTTGCAAACTTGTTCATAACGGAGTTTCAGTCATATAATGTTCCAACACCAGTATACATTTCCCTTCACCAGTATACATTTCCCACAACAAATGTCCACAGGAAACGGGGGCTTCAGAATATTTTTAATTTAAATTTGTTTTGTTGTATAGTTGTATCGCTACTCCTGGTCTATTTTCGTTACTATATGCATGTAAACTTTTTCTCTATTTTCACCTATAAAATTTTTTGTGTCTCTGGATCTTAAATAAGTTTTTCAGCCAGCCTATCATGCATTATTATCATTCTGCATATATTAATTTTTATAAGAAACTTCAGTACACCATGCTGGAGAGGTAGCACAGTAGTAGGGCATTTGCCTTGCACATGGCTGATCCAGGTTCAATCCCCAGAATACCATATGGGCCCTGGGGCCTGCTGGAAGTGATCTAGAGAGCAGAGGCAGGAGTAATCCCTGAGCATAGCCAACTGTGGTCCAAAAACAAACAAAACAATTAAAGAAATTTCAATAAATTGTCTACATAAGGAAATTACTGATCAAGAGGAACTTTTATTATTGTCAGATTTGTTTTGTAAAGTCCATTTAGCTTCTTGTCCATCTTCCTAAATTTAAAAGGTAACTTTATAAAAAAAAATTATGGTGTGCTTTATAACTATTTTTACTGTTTGGGGATTTTATTGTTTTGTTTTTTGAATAACAACTGGCTGTGCTCAGGATTCACTCCTAGAAGTGCTCAGGGATCAAAACGGGATCAACCATGTACAAGGCAAGTGTCTAATGCCCCTGCATTATCTCTGAGGCCTCTCAACTATTTACTTTGCCATGACTTTGGAGATTACATTTAACCTAATTTGGCTTCATAGCCTTATAACTTCAGTTACACAATGCAAAATCTCTTTGCCTTTTTAGTTCCCTGTCTATACATCTAAGTTGTTGATATCTACCCAAAAATTGCAACTTTACAAATTGTGTGCCCCAGAATAAGAAATAAAAATTATTTTAAATGCATTAGTCTATAAAATTTGGGGGAATATTTTGAGTTACAAACAAACATTAAAATAAAACTAGATAGTAATTGAGTTTTTTCCTTTACACATACTACATTATAAATAATGAAAAAAAGAAACAAAACATACAGTTACAAATAATTTTTATAGGAACCAGAGGAATAGTCCAGTGAGTGGGGTATTTGCCTTGTATGCTAGCCAGAGTTTGATCCCTGGTACCCCATATGGTCCCCCAAGCACCACAAGGAGTGATCCCCGAGCACAGAACCAAAAAAAAAAAAAATACCCTGAGCATCAGATGTGACCCAAACCAACCAAACAAAAACTATTGTTACTATAATTGATTATGCTTCAATAATTGATTATATCATTTAGCTTTATAGAGATAGTTCTTTTTTTATTCTTTTTTGTGTCACACCCTGTGATGTTTTGGGGTCACTCCTGGCTCTGCACTCAGGATTCACTCCAGGCGGTGCTCAGTTGACCATATAGGATGCCGAGGATCAAACCCAGGTCAGTCTGCATGCGAGGCAAACTCCCTACCCGCTGTGGTATCGCTCTGGCCCGTCAAGATATTTATTTCTTCATACAGCTTCAAAAGTCTGTCTCACAGCCTTACATATCTAATTTCTCTTACTTCCTTCAAGCGTTATGCTCTTTTGCTTTTGAAAGTTTGAAACTATGTCAATATTTTTTACTACATTCCAGTTGGATTCTGGAGCTTCTTAGCTGTAGTCCTGTCTTTCATAAAATTTGAGTAGTTTTGTCCATTATTTCTTCAAAATAATCTCTCTACTCTTCTTTCCTCTTTACTGGCAGCACACAACATCTGCGTTGTCTAGTGGTGTTCCAAAGTTCCCAGGAGCTTTATTTTGCTCCCCCCCATGCTACCCCATCATATTTCTGTTTCTTGGGTTAATAACATCCATTGTCTTATCTTTAAATTTACTGGATCTACTCAAATCTTCCTTTGAATCCTTCTAGTCAATTTTTAGTTTTGTTATTATACTTTTTGGTTCCAACATATTCCACTTTGTTACTTTACTAGTTATTTATATTTCCACTTCATTCATACTTCTTTTCTATTTTAATCGTCTTCCCATAGTTCTTCCTCCATGTTACCCTTTCGTTTCTTGAGAACATTTAAGAGTTAATATGAAGCCTTTATGTCGCCAATAGGTTCTTTTCAGGAATAGTTGTTTTCCATGTTCTTTTTTCTTATAAAGGCCCATAAACTCCTGTTTCTCATATACTCTATTTTATTTGAGCATGGTTGGGGAATGCCACCCTCAGCAGTGTTCAAGGTTCCTATCCACTCTCAATTCACGTGAGAATGTGAACCTAGAAGTGGGGGATCAGGATTTGTGGTGCCCAGGGACCACCAGGGATATGCTCATTGGTACTTGGGTGGGGCCTGTGAACGCAAGAGTATAACTCAGGACCTCATACACGCTAGACCGATGTTTTACCATTTTAACTATTTCATCTTGTAATTTGGTCACTGTTATTGAACACTATTGACCCTTTACCCAAGTTCTGCTGTATATTTTCTTTGCAAATTGATTGTTGTCATTTGTTGAGGAGCTGCTAGCGTCCCCAACAATATCAGGAAAGGAGTTTCCTTCTACCTCCAAAGCCGGTGGGGAATGGATGAAAACTCAGGATTCTAGCACAGTTTCTAAAGGTTTTTACTAATTACCAATAAAATAAGCTCTGCTACTGCAATCCAAGGTAATGGAGTCTCCAGACTTCTAGCTCTTGGTCAGAACTCAGACCATGCTCTCAGGCCCACTCCCACCAAAGTGGATCCCAGTACCTCAAGTCAGTTCCCTTATATATCCAAAAGTAATCCTTTTGGACCACTTTTCAAAGTGATCAACAAATCAGCTTCTAGGTATAGAAGTAGGGTAGTACCACCCGAGGGTGCCAGGACTCTTGTATCAGGTCAAAACAAATGATTATGCCAGGAACTAGTCCCTTTCTCTGAGATTATCTCTGATGTCAAAACAATGGAGAGAGAGAGGAAGAGCTGGTATAAAGAAACACATCTCAATGAATGTATATTCATGGGGAGAAACACATCATAATTTTATGGATTTCATGTAATCTAGATGGTAGCCACAAGGTTCGTCTATTTTCTGTTCTGCACCAGGGATATTATTCTGAGTGTTTTGTCCTCTGTTTACTGAAAGGATCATGCTTGCCTGCTTGAGGGCAAACTAGCATCATCCTTCCTTTAATCTTAAACAGAAGTTTCATGTAGCCAGGGTGGTTGGTCTCCTAGTAAATTCTAATCATCCCACTCTGGGACCAGTGAGTATTAAGAGGAATTGTGCCCAATCTAGACAACACTGAAATCATAGTAGAGATTATAGTAACATTTCAGAAGTTACTGATTCAGAGTCAAATGACTCTTGTAACTTCCATACCCTCCATCAGTGTTTACACAGAAGAGAGATCTTATTAGCATAAACCCTGGCTTTAAAACATGCAAATAGCTTAAGCTACAAGTAGATTAAACAGCAAAGATCCCAAGCTAGTTAGGCCTCAACATCCAACAGTCATTTCTCCTTTAAATTGTTAATATGTTGACACGCGGCTGGGGGAAGCTGGAACTCGGCTCGCCCCAGGCCCAGCTGACCATGGGGCTCCCAGGAGGACAGATGGGTTTTGGGAGTGGGCCCATCACCTCTGGGGGTCCCAGAAGCAGCCGGATGAGACTCGCCCACCACACTAACCACTACCTTCTCTGTCCGGACGCTGGGATACTACCTCATGACTAGATTAACAGAGCAAAACCAGTTCGAGCCCAGGTCACACTGCCGCTTGGGACCACACAGTCTATCAAAGTAGTGGAAACAGTTATGTCCTTTGATGCACTGCATTCTACGATGTGCAGGAAAGTTCAGCGGGAGGGAGAGATAGAGAGGAGAGAAAGTACATGTAGAACCTGCCAAGTAGTTGAGGTTGGGAGGGGGAGGGAGGTGGGGACATTGGTGATGGGAGATGGGTTCGGGTGGAGGGATGGGTGTTGGAACACTGTAGAACCAAAACTCTACATGAGCATCTTGCAATTGTATGTCTAAAAGTGGTGTAATAAAATTTGGGAAAATAAAAAAAAGAAAGACAAAAAAAAGAAAAATAAAACTTCACATGAAAAAAAAAAATAAATTGTTGTAAGTTGTCTCCCTGAACTTTTTGTTTTTCCAACTTGCTGTCTCCTAGTTGTGATTCTTTCACAAGACAGCACTGTTTCTGATTTTCCTGGTATTGGCAGTGGTCTTTTTTCTGTTTCTTCAATGTCTAGATTCCAAAGGAGAGAAAGTGGGATAAAACAAAACACTAACTCTTCAGATCCTTATACAGTCATTTCAGCCAGACAGAGAGAGGTTTACAACAATGGTTGGAATTACAGACACAGTGGCTTCTGTTTTTCCTCTGCCTCTGTGATCAGTAACAGCCATCTCCAATCAGCACCTCCCTGAGCTTTGGAGGACATGAGCCTCTTTATTCCCACAAATTTTGGGCAAACTATTCCAGTATCACATGCACAACTGCCTGTGTTATGGCTAAGGGTGCAAGAAATAGCAGCTTCTGTGCAGAGATGAAATGAACTAAAAGTGACCTCTGTTTACCAACCAAGTCTTTCTCCGGAACTTTCAAGCCTTAGACTCAAGACTTCAAAGGATCCATCAGATTCTGCCAGTGCTCTTGTTCTCCAGGTCAACCCATAGATTCCTGGTGCTGCCTTCTCCACCACTTCCTTGAGTCCTCTCCCATGTTTATTTATAGCAGACTGTATCTTTGATATATTATAAGCTCTGGGAGATCATGGGCATTTTCCTTCTTAATTTTGAGTTACAGACAGCACTTGGAAGATGCTAGGTGCTTAGTGTCCGGGCTTTCAATTGTTGAACAATAAATCACCCCCAAAATTTTCTTGCTGAAAACAAAAATAATCACTAATTCCTTTTTACAATTGTGGGGGCTCAGGAATTCAGGAACAGCCCATCTGATGATCTGGATCTGGTTCAGGTCCAGAAATTGCAGCAGGTATCAGTGGAGACCCTAGAATCTAAGGACTAATAAGGCTTGAAGAACCACTTCTGATATGACTCACTTACCTGATTGATAAGCTATTACTGGGCTGTGGACGGTCCCTCCTGCATAAGCCACTCAAGAAGTTGATAAAATATTCTCTCAGCAGATGGCTGCAGAATAAGCAATGTAAGAGATGCAGGCAGAAGCTCCAATGCCTTCTATCACCCAAACTTCATAGTCTCACAGTGTCTAAGAGGTTACTTATTATAGTTGATCAATCACTCTTTGGGGTCGTATTCCTACTTCACTGATTTACTTATTCTTTGAACAGAAAACTTTTCCTGCTCTCCTTGTAGGATCTGAAACAGTGATTCATGTCTAGTAAGTCCTGAGATATCTAGTAAAGTTACAGTTGATAAAAAGATTAAGCTTTAGTAAATATCATCATTACTTTCATAATCAAATTGTGGCTAGTGCTTTTTTAATCAGGGAGATTATTGTATTCAAATTAACAACTGAAGAATTTGAATTCCTATCTTCAAGATTCTTTTTTAAACAAACTGGGAATCTTGATGGTCGACATCAGGAACAAATTCAATATAATCTCCTTTAGCTACTGAGCCTAATATTTCTTACTTAAATGTTATGTCTACATGTTTGAGGTTTTCATTTGCTTTTGTTGGCATAAACTTACCATTTCTAGACCACCAGTGCTCCTAAAAACCAATACTAATTGCTAGTTTTATCATTTTCTATTTCTAAATGATATGAATGTGAGATTGTTTCAAAATGGAAACACATACAAATTTAATGAAGATCAAAGGAAGCAATGTTTATTTATGGATTAAAGTATAAAACATACTGTTGCTGGTAGATATAGAAACAGTGACAGCTCTTCTAACAGGGAAAGTAGGAGGAGTAGGGAGAAAGTCCTTCTGTGATGCTTAGAGTGAATCAACAATCAGGCAGCATATAAAAAGGCTCCTGGATCTTTTGACACAGTTGAGAACACAAATAATATACAAGGGCATTCTGAAGAAAGAAGGAGGGAGCCTCTGGTAAGAGGGCGGAGGTTTTGTTCTGTCAGTTCATCACACATTTGCAGAGGGATGTCTCAACATGTCTTCAGGAACAGAACAAACTTTGTCGCTTTGGGGCACCTCTTTGCTGGTTGTCCAATGCTATCATTAAACACTCTCAGAGTTGTTGAAATGGAGGCGCAGAGAATCTAAACTATAAAGGCACCAAAGGCACTTATTTCCATGTCTTTTATGACCACTACATCCCTAAGCATACATTGCTTGAGGTCACTTCACTGGGTACCATGTATGCTGGCATAGACACTGCAGCAATTGAACTCAAGTAAATCCTGATTTATTCTCTAAAGTTTTCACTGCTTCACTTATTCTACCCAAAACTATTATCGTCCTTCTTTAGTTCTATCTGTACTTGTGTTAAGACTATAATGTGTATCAGAAAATGGAAGTGTGCTAACAATTGTCGAAAGTACTAATACCAACCTAGAACTGAGCATTAAATACAGACAAAAAGATACACATGACAACCCTTTAATGTATGTTCTGTAATCCATAGTCTGGAAGGGAAGGAAAAGAGAAAGAGAGAGAGAAAGGGAAAGAAATAAAGAACTTGCCATGGAGGTGGGCTGGGGAGAGGGGAGGGAACCGGGGATGTTGGTGGTGGGAGATGGGCACTGGTGGAGGGATGGGTGCTGGAACACTGTATGACCAAAACCCAAACATGAACTTTTTAATTGTATCTCTTTTTATTTGTGTATCTCACGGTGGTATAATAAAATACTTAAAAAAATTACCATTTGAATTTCCTCCATAGTGATAGGGTGTGTTAAGGTATACCAAATTTCTTGCTCAGCCATGGGAGATTATAGGAATCCAGAAATTTATTCACTTTTTCTAGTTTCTCTTGTTTTGCAACATAAAATTTCTGAAAGTGGTCTCTGAGGATCCTTTGAATTTCTGTACTTTCAGTTGTGTTTTATTCCCTTTATTTTCTGACTCAGTTTATTAGGGTTCTGTCTTTCTTTCTTTGAGAGTCTTGCTAGCAGTTTATCAATCCTCTTTATTTTTTCAAAGAATCACCTCTTGGTTGCATTGATCTTTCGGATTGTTGTTTTTAGGGATTCCAGATTGTTAATTTCTGCACTGATTTTTATAAATAATAAAAAATATCTTCCTCCAAAAAAAATATGCTAAAATAGAAGTCATTATTTGGACAACCCCATCTTAGTTGTTCAAATTAAAAATGCTAAATAACTCCAACCTAGAGAGTAACTTAGCTTAATTGTGATGCATTGTACAGCCAATTCCCATTGTACTGTAGCAAAAGCTTTAATTAAGATCTATTGTTCCATAGGTATCATGGCAAAAATCATTCATGGTCAAGCCAGCTAATTGGAGTTCCTGCTCTCTTGTTATATGTATATCTCATATCTCAATCATCTCCTTCATAATCTATAATAGGAAACAGTGTCACTTGAATCAAACCTAAAGACTTTGCCAGGTTGCAGATTGGAATGAGAATGACTTTCCAAGCAAGGAAACACTCAGCTAAGGCTCCTTAGCACTCCCCCATCCCCCAATCCTCACCACCCCATTAGAAAAAAGAGTCAGTTTTACCACCTGTGCTTCTGATGAATTAGAATGCCCTTTCAATCAACAGCAAAGACTCTGCCCTCCAGGCACTGGCCTAAGAATCCAAGCTTAAAAATCCCTGTGTTACTGAAAGCCTGTGAAAACAGATGACATTTCAGAAAGAAATTGTTCAAAATCTCTTAAATAGAGGTTCACACGATACATAGCTATTGGAATTTAGGACTAAAGAAAAGTGTTTCTCCTAATGAATTGCTGTATTTTATTTTATCATGTGCATAGAAATTTAAAACACTTTATGCATTGACTACTATAGGTCTGTTAAGCATTAAATTATTTATGTGAATTATATATGTCCAGGTTCGATACCTGGCATATGTTCCCCCAAGCACCGCCAGGAGTAATTCCTGAGTGCAGAGCCAGGAGTAACCCCCTGAGGTAAGCCAAGTGTGAACCAAAAAGCAAAATAAAATAAAAATAGAGAGAGAGAACAGAGCAAGCAATACACAAAAGAGGAAGAGGAAGAGGTGAGATGTTAGTTAATAAGATGAGACTGAATATTAATATCCTATTCATTTTCCCAAGTTTTTAATATTATATATTTACAATAATCAATACATACATGCAACCTAAATGTCCACAGATTGTCAAATGGGTAAATGAAATGTACTCCACACATGCAATAAGACATTATTCATTATTCCAAACAGGAAGAAAGTTCTCCCATACACAAGAGCATGAACAAACCTGGAGGACGTTAAACTAAGTGACATAAGCCAGACATATATCTT
The DNA here is from genome assembly GCA_021461705.1 of Cryptotis parvus. Lineage (NCBI taxonomy): Eukaryota > Metazoa > Chordata > Mammalia > Eulipotyphla > Soricidae > Cryptotis > Cryptotis parvus. The sequence goes on along the minus strand of JAJIBD010003260.1, from coordinate 16,610 downwards.
AGGTCAAGTACTATGTGCTGCTTCTTAGGGTGGCTTGAACTAAAATTGTCAAGCTCACAGAAGCAGCATTTGGTTACCATGGTGATTATCAGAAATAGTGATGAGGTGGATAGGGTGGAATTAACCAAAGGATAAAGTTTCAGTTCTGTAAAATGAAAGGGTCCTAGAGCTATAATGTGCAGCATTCAGCCTTATAGTTGACAGCATTGTATTGTTTACCTCAAAAATAGGTATAGCTTATGTTTAGTGCTCTTACCCCCAATAATTATGATAAAGGTTGAGGAAAATTCTTAGAAGTTGTTGCAGTACAGTGTTGCCCAGAGCCTCTGCACCTTGCCTGGAGTTTCCTACTGCAGGCTACTATATAGATAAGGGTGAGAAAACAGTTTGAATGTAGCAGTATATCTTACCATGTATTCTATGTTGGCTGATATAAATATTTTCTCTCATGCTACCACTATCATCGTGGGACTAGGTAGATCTTACCAGTATATTTACTGGCCACATTGGATCTCTAAGTAATTAGACCAGAGAGAAATAATGTTTACTTCCAAGCAAGCAAGCATAGCTCTCTAATAAGTCTAAAGGCTAATATACAAAACAACTATGAAGTTAAGATAAGAATCTTGTGAAGGCTTGGAGAAATATATACCTGACTATAGAATGTGGACCAAGAATGTGGAAAGATAGGTCTACAGCTGAATCTCAACAAAACTATGTTCATGAAAAATGAACTAGTTCCAGAGGCCCTATTCACTCTCAATGGAACAAACATCTCTGAATGCAGTAGTTATGTGTACCTAGGTCAGAAGTCAACATGATGAACGACCTAAAACCTGAGCTGTGCAGGAGAAAGAGAGCAGCATGGAATGCCTTCAAAAGCATCAAAGAAATAGCTAAAAAGACAAAGAACCTCTGGCTCCAGGCACATCTCTTCAACTCCACCATTCTCCCTGCATTAACATACACCTCAGAGTCCTGGGCCCTATGAAAGCAGGATGAGAATGGTATTCGGTCTCCCAGAGAGGAATTGAAAGAGCTATGCTTGGAATATCACGTCTCACTCAAGTGAGAGAAGGAATCCGGAGTTCCGACTTCTGTCACTGTTCCAGAGTCAGGACGCTGTCTCATTTGCCAAGGCATCGAAAATCAGATGGGCTGGACATGTAATGCAATTTGGAGATGACCACTGGACTAGAACCATTACCGACTGGATCCCACGGGATGTCAAAAGATCACATGGCCACCCACCTACAAGATGGTTAGACTTCTTCGTCAAGACCCTGAACTAACTGTTTGAGGCTCTTTGTATTCCTGAAGCAAGCAGATGCCATTGGGCTACATTAGCACGGGATAGAGTCAAATGGAAATATTACTGGCACCCGCTAGAGCAAATCGATTAATAATGGTATTTCAAGTGATCAAGTGATCAAGTGACTGTAGAATATCCATTGGAACAGACATGCCTTTGTATTCTGAGATACATTTCATTGCAGATGCCCTTACCCCATATGCCAAGGACCAGCAGACTTGTCTGGGCAATGTTAATATTTCAATGGGGCTAGGTGAGGCCCTGAGAAAAGTTATCTGAGGGGGATTGAGCCTAACTGCTTTCCACTGATATGGACGGTCTGGACTGAAAAGTTATAAAAGCTGTGGCCTTTTTGCCTTTTGGCCTGTTTTTTGCCTTTTCACCTTCTCCCTCTGCTCTCTGCCTCTCCCGTTCTCTTCCCTGTTAGGCCTTAGCACGTGGTAGCAGCCATCATGGCCTAGGGTCCTAAGCCTACACATTGCCAGGGCCCAGCTAGGAACCTAAAGTCTGGGCTTTCCTGTTACTGGATTGTATACCAGAACCTGTGAGAGTAAAGCCTTTTTAAAACTGTGCTGGACTCCTGAGCTTTCATCCATTCCCTGCCAGCTTCAGAGGTAGAAGAGAACTCGTTTCCTAATATCACTGGGGACCCCAGCAGCTCCCGACTGAAGTGATGGATTCAATTATATTATGTCATAGCAATCATTTCATGTATGTATATCCTCCCCCAAATCAATAAGTTGCTTAGAAAGAACTTCCAGACTCTTGACTTGGAGATAAAATTGAGGTCCCAAAACCTCTGATATTTTTTTGCAAGCACATCTGGGGACCAGCTGCTGGTCTCCATCACCTGAGAGGTGAGATCCCTTCTAAGTAGGGGCCAGAATGATAGTACAATGAGTAGGGCCAGAATGTTAGTGCAATGAGTAGGGTGCTTGCCTGGCATGTGGCTAACTTGGGTTTGATTCCTGGTATCACATATGGTCCCTCAAGCACTGTCAGGAGTATTCCTGAGTGCAGAGCCAGGTGTGACCCAAAAAGCAAAAAAAAAAAAAAAAAAAAAAAAAGCAAAAACATTGGAATCTTATAGTCTTATAGCTACTATTAAACTTGGTGTAAGGGAGCATTTTGCACAGCAGTATCTGAGCCCTATTGGGTGAGCTTGTGCTGATCAACAGATCTGTCATTCTTAGTCAAGCTCCTGTGGCCCAATTCCCATATATATTTAAATGACCTACTAGACTATCAAGACCAGCCCAGGTATGCTGATCCAGAGACTCACACACGGGGCAGAGCTGCTACTTGCTCTCCCTGTGCCCAGCTGATCACGAGGCGCCTGGGGCAGGATGGTGGGTTCTAGCCCTGGCCCACCACCCCAGGAGAGCCTCGCAAAAAGCCAGAGGAACCCCCACACCATGAGGGCCGCCATTTTCCACATCCGGACTCCCCTCTCCTCAGAGCTCCACCCAGCAGAACTGATCACAGCCTGGCTCACGTGTCTGCGTGGTTCATCAATAATTGCTCGAGTTTTGAGGTGACTACAAGAGAATCCCACCCACACAGCAAAGCCTGGCAAGCTACCTGTGTCGTATTTGACATGCCAAATACCAGTAACAATTATAGGCCTCATTCCCATGACTTGATGAAATGCTTTATGTTCCTGGAGTGGGCAGATGCCCTTGGGCTATCTCACATGTGACAGGACGTATTGAGATGTTACTGGTGCCTGCTCAAGCAAATCGATGATCTACAGGAAGACAGTGATACAGTGATACTGGACTATCAGCAGCATGGCCTGAAATAATGATGATTTTTGAGTAAACGTTTCAACTTCCCCAAAACATCATTTTTACTCAAAGTGAAATTACATGTATTTGCTTTGAAATAATACCACTTTATTTCTTTATGTGTCCATAAATTATTTCTTCTTTGTTATTATTTGAGATTTCAGGCTTCAAATAGAGGCCTCTGTCTATGTTTTAAAATTGTGACATTTCACAACATAAAATTGTTGTTCCTTTGCATTGGGGCAATAGTGCCACATGAAACACAATTTTTGAGCAAATGAAATAAGAAATAAGTTTTTAACAAACACACATACACAAAATTATGACCCCTGTTTTACCCTGTTTTTGAAAATTTGTGTTGCTCATTTTTTGTGATCTCTTTTCTAGGCTTACCACTAGAAAGAACTAGCAAGAAGGAAAGGTTCTTTTCCTTTTTTAAGGAAAGGTTTAAAAACTTTTTATGGTTTAAAAACCATAAAAACTATGGTTTTCCTTAAAAAGTTCAAATCCACATCATAGGAGAAATAGAAGAAATAAAGATTTCCTTACCTTTTGAATTCCCACTCTGGTTATTCATATGTCTATCCATATGCCCATTTCAATGGTGGCATTAAAAGGGTTGAAAATCTGACCCACCTGTATCTTCTAGGAGACAGGAATCAGAATTCAGGAGCTGAGACATTCAGTTACCAAGGAAAAGGGCTGTGGGAGCACCAAGTCCATAGATGGCCAATCAAAAACACCCCAGAGCAGACAAAATTGGGATTCTAAGATCTAAGTTTCATATTGAACAGGTGTTCTGTATAAACATACGTGTCTTTCTTACATGTAGACAAATGTGCTATTAGATGTGTTTGGAAAGAGAACCATACACCTGTAATAGGACACCTTTCCTGCAACCAAGTGTATGTAAAAGATGAGAAAGCCAAGAGACAATGTGATGGAGAATGGTGGCCATCTTACTGGCACAGGACCTAGTCTTTCTGAATCTGAACTCTAGTGTCTAAAATAAAATAGGAGCTACCCTATGGCCATCACACATTCAGTTAAAATGTGACCTTTTCTTTTTTTCTTCTTGCTAGTTCTTTCTGTTTTCCTCACACATAACCAGTTTCATTGCCACCATTGCTACCAACATCACCATCTTCTCCACCATCAACACTTACCATTACCATCACCACTAAAGATAACAACATCTCACCACAATGTTTCTTTGCTTGTCTATAAGTGTCCTATCAAATTCCCAGTAGGACTTCTTTTTAATCATAGGGTTAAAATGCATGCAGCTTCATGAAAAAAAAAATTCTACAAAGAGTAGACTATAGAATGTGTGTATGTGTGGTTGTGTGTGCACATATATGTTGAGAATATCTATGTGCATAGATGCATGTTTGTGCATTCTATAAGTTTGTGTGCTACTTTGTGTGTGTGTTAGGTGGCACGAAATCAGAAGAGAGAGAAAAAGGAAGTTAGAAAAACAGGCTGCCTCCATACCTTCTGAATTACTGATTAAAATAGAATTAGCTTCTCTACGACTCATCCATTCACCACTCAGAACAAAAAACAAGTAAAACACAAGTGGGAATGAGGAATGCCTTTTTTTTTTTTGGTCTAAGGATGGTTGAGTACACAACAAAAAGTAAAGCAAGCTAAGAAAAATAGACGCCTACCCCAATTCAATTTTTTCTACCAAATTCAAAATGTACTGCCTATAACATTGGCAGTTTACAATGGCAATTAACATCAATCCTAGGGTCTAATTAACCTCAATCAACAAGTCTAAGTAGGTTAATTAAATAGGATTTGGCTAAGCATGAAGCACAAAAAATACAGCTGTCTCATTTAAATATGATTTACTAATGAAAATCTTCATTTACCAAAGTTTTTCAATTTCTTTTTAGGAAGTAAAGTATATTGAAGGGTGAGGTGGGGTGGGGGGTCTCCAAGGGTTTCCCATGGTCGGCCTCTTATCAGGCATTTTTTGGCACTAGCCAGTCACACATAATTCAAATATTACCTCCAGGTTATCTGCATTCATCTCAATCTAATTGTCCTTTGGAAGCATGGACTCATCCCTTTGTTGTTTATTTGCTTCTATCTCATCAACCCCCCCCCCTCATATTATAAATTTCTGCAGGGCACAGAACCTATTTGATTCATCCTTGTCTCCTTAAAATCATCAAGCATAGTGCTTTGTGAGTAGTAAGTGCCCAATTAATTGTTCTTTTAATTGGATTTTCATCAAAATGCACTTTTTTCTCATCACGCCCCAATCATAATTTGGATCCCTGAGCTTTACGATAAAAGTCCATAATATCCTGTGTGGGAGGGTGGTATCTTACAGTGTAGTTGCCTCTCTGGTTCTTTACTCAGTGTCTGTTGACTTTCTGTACAGTTGCTCTAGCTCTGCCATTCCCCATGGAATCAAGGAGGCCAATCAAATCCATCCTGACATAAAAGACTCTATATGTGCTACTTTCAAAAGAACTTGTAACTACCCCCATTAGAGGTTCCTTGAACAGAGGCCATTGATATGTTCACCAGGTCAAAGGGACCAGTTCTTACATGCATAGGTATATTAAAAATGTATGATTTTTATCTTTTTATTGGAAACATGCCAGGTTGCATAGCTGACTTCTCTATCTCAGATTCTAATAAGGCACAGCTGATAACTGCCTCAAACAAAATGAACATGACATTCTTCCTGGACCTGATTTCCGAGCTCACAAGATCTAGTTCCTAAGAACGAGTCAGTTCAACCCTCTGATTTTACAAAGTGGCAATAATCTATAGGTGGTAGGCCATGTCCCCAGAGAGAATGCCAACAGTTATCAGCAACCACTGTAGAAGGAGAGCATTGTTATACACAGAGGCGCACTCAGAATACAAGATGGGCTCAGAGTCCATTAGAAGCATTTAGTACTACTTTCAGTCTTAGTAAGAACCACCCCAGCATACACCCCCAACATAACAGTTAACCTTTATTTTTAGGGTGAAAAACTGAGGCTCAGTTTTCTTTTCAAAACTATGTATCCCAATAGTCTGTGATTAACACCCTGTGAGTTAGAAAAGCAAGCATTAGGCCAGATGACACAGGCAGTCTTATCTAACATTTTGGGCCCAATTCACTATCACTATCACTATCTTCCCGTTAATCATCTATTTGCTAGAGCGGACACCAGTAATATCTCCATATGTCCCATCTCATGCTAGCAGAACCCAAAGGCATCTGCTTGCTCCAGGAACATAAAGAGCCTCAAACCATTATATTAGGTCACGGGAATGATCTAATATAAATGTTACTGGTATTTGGCATATTAAATGCTACACGAGCAGCTTGCCGTGCTGGTGGCATACTGTTGTAGTCACCTCTAAATAAAGCATTTATTGATGAACTGTGCTGCCGCTAGCGGCCGCATGAGCCGGGCTGTGATAGTCTAGTCAGCTGGGTGGAGTTGTGAGGAGAGGGAAGTCCGGATGTGGAAAATGGTGGGCCCCCATGAAGTAGGGGAGGATGGTCTGGCTTGTTGTGAGGTGCTGGGGTGACAGACCAGGGCTAGAACCCAGCATGCCTCCTAGGTGCCTCATGAGCAGCTCGGCACAGGGAGAGCAAGTAGCAGCTCTGCCCCATGTCTGAGAGTCTCTGGTTCAGCATACCTGGGCCGGATTGAAAAAAAAAAACTGCTGCAGGGTGGCTGTCAATGATCCAGGCTATGATAGTCTGGTCTGCTGGGTGGAGTTGTGACGAGAGGGAAGTCCGAATGTGGAAAATGGCTGGCCCCATGAAGTAGGGGAGGGGGTCTGGCTTGTTGTGAGGTGCTGGGGTGGCAGGCCAGGGCTAGAACCCGGCATGCCTCCCAGGTGCCTCATGAGCAACTGGGCACAGGGAGAGCAAGTAGCAGCTCTGCCCCATGTCTGAGAGTCTCTGGTTCAGCATACCTGGGCCGGATTGAAAAAAAAAACTGCTGCAGGGTGGCTGTCGATGATCCGGGCTGTGATAGTCTGGCCCAATTATCCCAGACAAAATCTCTGTGTTCTTTCCATTCTCTTGTAGCCTGCTGTCTGTTAAACATTTACACTTGAATTTTTTGTTTGTTTCAAATCCTGTCTAAAACTATGCTCATTATATGGTCCTTAAAACAGCTTTCTTCCTCTTTACTCCCTGTGTTTAAGATTACTTCATCCCCTGGTCACAGTCCCTAATATCTGAGTCACCAGTGGCCGCTGTTCTCATGTATGATTCTGCCCTCTGCAAGTTCCTTTCACCTTTTACCTCCACCCTGGCTAAGACTAGCCGTCAGGTAAAATACGCTCTTCCCCAAATCCACTCTATTCATGGAGGTCAGGTTGTTCACCTTAGATACAACCTAAATCTTTCCTTTAAGGGCTCTGCAGTACAGTGGAACTTTCTGTGCTGATGAAATATCCTATATCCACTCTGGCCAACATAGTCACCTTTGACCACTGGTGGTTATTAAGCACATGAAATGTGGCTAGTGTGATTGAGGAGGTAAATATTTCTTTTTAGTTGATTTTATTTTAATTGATTTAAGTTTAAATAACTATGTGTGGCAAGTGGTTGCCATGTTTTAGTGATATGATCTTTTCACTGTCCCTAGAATCACTTGCTACATCCCAGTGCTCACATATCCCTACTAGAGGGAACAGTGCTTGTTTTGTTCACTGCTGCAGTCCAAGTGGCTAGATCAAGACTTACCGTGTGGTTGCTCCCCCCCAAAATCTTTCAATCGGTAGATCTGCTTCTTCCACCTTTCCATCTTTTTTCCTATTATTAAAATCCTGCTAATATTTAAAACATTGACAGAATGTGGGATTATGCAACTCACCAGGCAGTGTAATTTGTATTTACAATGTGTTTTCTTTAGATATTTCAAGTTCCTTGAGAGCAGAGTCCAGGTCAGAGAACCGTGGGTCCCTAGCAGTGAATACTAGACACTACATACAGCTGGCATGGGCCACTATTGGTTTGATGGAAGCCTGTTTCTATGGCTCGGCTTTCACCAAGGTCTCAGGGAGCCAGTATGTCACTTTCTTCTAAATTCAGTCTCTGGCTCAGCTTAATCCTCTGCTTCTATGGAAACTAGAGCAAATCTGCCAATAAGCCTTATTTTTCATACCACTGAAATTCAATCTTAGCTGGTCTTGATCCAGCAGTGGTTTCTGTCTCAGAGCAGTCAAAAATATTCTTGGCCACACTTTTCCTAACACCCAAGAAAGCACAGTATGGTATAGGGAGAGAAGTTGATCTAACAGAAGCCATGTTTCCTTGCTATTAATTCTGTAACTAACTGAATTTCCGTAACTATAAAACCTAAATAATCAGCTTTATATAAGTTGTTGTGAGTTAACAAATGTTAAAATATTTTATAAAGTATTTTATAAAGTCCAAAACTACTACAAATCCAAAGTAACCAAGTCAGTATGTATTTGTACCACAGGTTTTAAGTGAATTATTGCTATGAAATATTTAGGTCATTCATTCAATTAGCATTTACTGGGCAGGAACCAAGGATGTCACTTAGTGGTAGAGTATGTGCTTTACACATAAGAGCCCTTGCAATTGACCAATGACACAACCCCCAAAGTGTATATAAATATATTTTCCAAATTTGATTTTATTAAAGTACAATTTTAGGCTGATAAAATCTCAGGGCCAAACTAGACTGACAAAACAAAGAAGGGCTAAAATGACTGTCTGTACTTTCAATGCACATACCCTGGCATCAAAAACATATATCAAGGACCTGATGGTGCAAGCGCGAAAGATCAAGCACGACATCATTGGTCTGGCCAAGGTGAGAAGGCATCAATCATATCACTCCATTTTTGACACCAGAGAACTTTTCCTCGGAGCATGTAATGAAAGAGGCATCAGTGGTGTGGGTGTCCTTGTCAACACAAACATGGCCATTAGCATTGATTCATTTGAATGCCTAACAAACCAGATAGGATGATTACACTTGAAGAGATGTGGCACACTGCTGGCAGTTTCTATTTTTATTGTATATGCACCAACATCCACATACAAGGAAGAAGAAATTGAGAAATTCTACATGGAAGTGGAGAAGATCTATGAAGATCAAACCTTCTATAAGATTATAGTTGGTGATTTTAATGTCAAGATAGGACAGAGAAGATCGGCCGAAGAACTCCCACATCAGGACCAACGAACAGGGTGAGAGCATATCTGAGTTCATTATGTCGACCAAACCATTCATGGGAGCTCACAGATCCAGAAGGCTGAATCTAAATGTTAGACATGGGATTCTCCTGGTGGACAGTTCCACAATGAAAATGACCACCTCATATTCTATTGACGGTTTTGCCTGAACAATGTCGCTGTTGTCCCAAAATTCTAAACAGGATCGGACCACCATCTCCTTTGTGCAAGATTCTACTTCACACATTGGGGAGAAAAGGCTGTAAAGTTTAAGAGATCTCCCAGAATGACCACTGACTGGGAACTCTTTGGCTCCATTGCGGCACCATGGGAAGATGCCATCATTGTTGACATCAATGAAGAATACAACAGACTGGTTCAGCACCTCCATTATTGTGCAAAGAACGCTGAGAGAGAGAAAGACAAAAAAAGGATGCCTGTCTTCAAAAACTCTCGAGCTCATTTGTCAACGTGGCAAGGCAAGAGCCTCAGGCAACCAATATGCTAATGTCCAAGCTCAGAGAAGCAATAAAGGAAGACCTCAAAGAGAAAATAGCAGCAATACTGGCCAATGCAGCAGAAGCCGGAAAAACATTCACAATGCCTGCCTATCCTTCGCCAACAATAAGACCAAGATGACTGCCCTCTGACATCCTGATGGATCTCTCACATCTTCCAGAAAGGCAATGGAGAAGATTATCCATGACTTCTACTCAGGTCTCTTTGATACTCACATCCACCTGCCCTAATAACAAATTCTGCAGGATGGATATGTCGTTCCCAGTGTTCTCCCTTTTAAAAATCTGACATGCCATTTCATTGGTAAAGAAGGGAACAGCACCTGGCCCAGACAAAGTCAGACCAAAACACCTGGAGAATCTGCCGTCAGTACTCATCAATACACTGGTTTGGCTCTTCACATGCTACCTGTCTGAATGCAAGGTGCCCTCCCAATAGAAAACCAGCAGGATAGTTCTACTGTTCAAGAAGGGAGACATTCACGACATTGGCAACTATTGCCCCATCTGCCTGTTGTCCATCATTTATAAGCTGTTCACTCGAGTCATCCTGAACAGGATTGGCAGAACATTAAATGAAGGACAACCATGCAAGCAAACTGGCTTCTGAAAAGGATTCAGCACAATCGACCATATCCACATGGTAACTAAGTTCATTGAGGTTTGTAGGGAGTTCAAGATGCCGCTCTGTCTCACATTCATTGATTTAAAGAAAACCTTTGATTCTGTTGAGACCAAAGTGGTCATCGAAGCACTAGCCAAACAGGGCATTCAAACCCAATACATCAAGATCCTTCATGAGTTGTATTATGGATTCACCACCAGGATCTCACCATACTACAAGGAAGTGATCATTGATGTCAAAAGAGAGGTTCAACAGGGTGATTCCATTTCACCAAAACTCTTCAGCACCACCCTCGGAATGTCATGCAACAATTAGAATGATAAGGAATGGGAGTAAAGATAGATGGTCGGCAACTACACCACCTTCGCTTAGCTGATGACATTGTTCTAATAACACCAAACATTAGTCAAGTGGCACAAATGCTGGCTGACTTCAACTGAGAATGTGGAAAGAAAGGTTTACAGCTGAATCTCAATAAAACAATGTTCATGAAAAACAAACTAGTTCCAGATGCCCCATTCACTCTCAGCAGAAAAAAAAAATCTCTGAATGCAGCATTTATGTGTACCTAGGTCGAGAACTCAACGTGATGAACGACCTAAAACCTGAACTGCACAGGAGGAAGAGAGCAGCATGGAATGCCTTCAAGAGCATCAAAGAAATAGCTAAAAGGGACAAAGAACCTCCAGTTCTGGGCATATCTCTTTGGCTCCACCGTTCTCCCTACATTAACATACAATTCAGAGACCTGGGCCCTACGAAAGCAGGATGAGAATGCTATTCAGGTCTCCCAAAAGAGACCTGGGCCCTATGAAAGCAGGATGAGAACGCTATTCAGGTACCCCCAAGAGGAATCAAAAGAGCTTTGCTTGGAATATCATGCCTCACTTAAGAGAGAGAATGAATACAAAGTTAGGATCTCCATTGACGATTGAGTGTCAGGGACAATGTCATTTTGCCAAGGCGTCGAAAATCAGATGGGCTGGATATGTAATGTGATTTGAAGATGACCGCTGGACTAAAGCCAGCCATTACTGACTGGATCCCATGGGACATCAAAAGATCACATCACCTCCCACCTACAAGATGGTCAGACTTCTTCGCCAAGACCCTGAATGAACAGTTTGAGGCTCTTTGTACTCCTGGAACAAGAGATGCCTTGGGCTACACTGGCACATGATAGGGTCAAATGGAAACATTACTAGTGCCCACTTTAGCAAATCTACGAATAGCAGGATGTCAAGTGATCATGTGAAAGTACCGTTATTTACTTACCAAAACATTATGCCAGAGTTTAGGAAACAGCAATCAATAAATGCCTCATTATTCTCACTGAAAGAACATTGTTTCCCTTCTGCATACAATTTTTAAATAACAAACAAGATATGTTTTGTATGTAATATGGTAGCATGAAGGGGTATACAAGGTGACATATGCAGTGTATGATTATTAGAGGATTTAACTGACTGAAGCTGAGCAAGAAAAATATTTAAAGAGGTTCAGGCAATATGATCAAAAATGCTAAGGGGTCAAGGAGTATGTATACTTGAGAAAATAAAAGATCAGGATTAAAGGAAGATGGAAGAAGGGAAAGTCATGAAAACAGGGGTAATGGTTGCAAGTGGAGGTGAGAAAAAGAGGTGGGAGAAATAGGGATGGACTAGATCATATTTGGTCTGTAGAATGATGCTTTCAAATCCAAGAGTAATGTAAAGTTATTATAGAGTTCTGAAAAGGTAGCTGATATGAACAGAATCACATGTGTGGAAAATCCCTTTGGGAGTCAATGAACAATGGACTGAAATGAAGCAAAAATAGGCACACGCAGGGCCAGAGCAATAGTGTAGCGGGAGGATGTTTGCTCTGCACACAGCCAACCCGGTTCAATCTCTGGCATCGCATATGGTCTCCCGAGCACCACCAGGAGTAATTCCTGAGTGCAGAACCAGGAGCAACCTCTGTAGATACATGGTAAACAGCTGAGAATTGTTCAAAGAATGTGTGTATGTATTAAATTTGCAGAGGGCCAACCTGGGCTTGATTCCCAGAATCATATGGTGCCCTGAGCATTGCCAGAGTTATATTCCTGAGTTCAGAGCCAAGAGTAACCCCTTATGCTCTGCCAGGTCTGGCCCCAAAACAACAAAATGATTCCTGCACTGAACTGAATCTTAAATCCGGGGGAGCAGATAAAAATCAGTTACTGTATAGATTCCAGATATTTTTAAATAGTAAAATTCTGAGTCCATGACAGATTGGCTATTAATAAAAGTAAAGGAAGTAATAATAATAATAATAACCAGAAAAAAAGCACACTGTAACATAACAATCTGATTTAATATTTAAAAGACAGGGGCTGGGATGGGGTGCCAGAGAGATAGTACAGTACAGAGGGTAGGGCCTTGCCTTGCCCCCTTGCTGGCTCAGGTTTGAACCCTGGAACACACAGTGGTCCCCTGAGTCCAGCCAGGAGTGATTCCTAAGCACAAAGCCAGGAGTAAACCCTGAAAACCACCAAGTGTGCCCCACCAAAAAATAAAATAAAATAAGATATAGGTAGACTTTCTTGTAACATAAAAACTATAAAAACTTGTATTCAACTCTTTCCAGCTATACTGTAATGAAAATAAAGTTAACCCAGGGAGACTACATCAACAGACAAAAAATTTCAGTACATTCTGTACCTCATACTGCATTCATAACTTTGGAGAAGCAGACGCCACAACCTAGAAGAGAGGCAAACCCCACTATTTAGAGATGCTGCTTAGCAGAGACACAGATAAACTCCGAACTGGAGGCATCAAAAACAGGAAAAAGCAACAATGAGATGCCCGCACACTCCTTTATCCTAAAGCCTTGTGTTTCCCAACTTAACCCCTTCACAATTCCTGATACAGGAAAATGAAGGATTTTTCTTATGGGAAAAGTTAAATGAGGGAATCTCGGAATCTGGAAGCACCAATCTTTACAGGAGACAGAGATCCATCAGGATACTATAAACAGGTGTTTCCATTCAAAATATGTACACAGCATAGTCAGACCTCTGGCTTCCTTACATAGACAGTAGCTGTCTATCCAGCATTGTTTTTCAGAAATTGAAATGAATGAAAATAAAAGATCCCCATATTCTGATTTGTGGAAATCCTCCCAGAAAAATATGTGAAGTGAAATCTTTGAGCAGGAATCCCAACCAGTACACAGAAGATATTAAGAAACAGTTCAAGATATAGAATGACTGCATGACATTTATTTGCATGACATAAATATGTATATGGACATATTATGATAACAATATCCAAGGTCATGTGATACATGGATCAGGAGGCCTTGTCAAAGGTGGAAATTACCACAAACGTGTGGGAGTCAGGAGTTAGGTAAGACAGAGAAGGGAACAGTGTGCTAATAATTGTTGAAAGTGCTAATACCAACCTAGAACTAAGCATTGAACATAGGTAAAAAAGATACACATGATAACCTCTAAATGTATTCATTGCAATCCACAATGTGTAAGAGAAGGAAAAGAGAAAGGAGAAAAGAGATAAAGAAGCTGCCATAGAGGCAGGCTATGGGAGAGGGGAGGGAATCAGGGACATTGGTGGTGGGAAACGGGCACTGGTAGAGGGATGGGTGCTGGAACACTGTATGACTGAAACCCAAACATAAACATATTTGTATATCTCATGGTGGTATAATTAAAAAAATCTAAAAAAATGAGGTTTGGGGGCCTGAGCAACAGTCCAGCGAATTGCCTTGCATGCACCCGACCCAGGTTCAATCCCCGCCATCCCATATGATCCCTGAGCACTGCCAGGAGTAATTCCTGTGTGTAGAGCCAGGAGTAACCCCTGAGCATTGCCGAGTGTGACCAAAAAAGCAAAAAAAAATGAGGTTTGGTTTAGGGGAACTAGTCTTGGAAAGAATAAATACAAAAATAATAAAATAGGAATGAAATAAAATGATCAAAGAAACTATACAAAAAATTTACAGAATTACAGAAGACAATTGTAAAACGAAAGTTCAGCACAGTCAAAGAAAAATGCAAAAGGAGAGAATGGTAATGTGGTGGGGAAGAGGAGGAGAAGAGCATGGGAGGGAAGAAGAGGATAAGGAAAATTGATAAGACATACCAGTTTGGAATGATGCGGAAGTGATAAAAAGTTGTACTTTTATTTCTTTGGCGCCAGGGATCAAGTCCATGACTTTATACATTTAAGGCATGTATTCTACCACTGAGCTAAATCTCTGTCCTCAAAAGTTACTCTTTTAAGCTCGTTATGTGTGTAAGCATTTTTTCCGCTCAATATTTCTACTTGCTAAACGGAAAGTAAGTTTGGAATTTTGTGCATAATTTCAAGGTATATATTTTGCAAATCCCAACGACTTAAGACAGTCATCCTTTCAGCATTTTGAACTCATTTATATAGAGCAGTTACTAACTTTGTTAAAAATTTAATCAATTTTTTCACTATATAATATAATGCATAAGGTAAAATGTTCAAGAAAACTACACTTTTCTTCTATTCTTATTTCTTAGGTTCTGATTCTTTCCTCCTCAGAGAAAAGTATGAATATATTTTTATTTCCTTGAGTTGTTTTCTGTGGATGTAGCCATATTCCTAATGCACCTTATCATTTTTAAGATATAAATGTTGGCATAGGAATAACAAAAGTGCCATCGCTTATATTTTGGTTTACCAATCACCTGAAGATTATTGCATTTCAACATGTGTGAATTTACCTCCTTACTTGCAGTATGTCAGAATTCTATGTTGCAGATGAAGCATAATTGGTCAGGTGGTTAATTTCTTAGCTAAGCTCTTTCAAGGCTGTTCAATAATAAAGATCATTTTTAGTGGTTATGTCTTCTATAGAGCTGGTCTGGGCTTTTGATGTGCCGTATAAATTATTGCTGCAAATTTATGACTGCTTTCTCTGGAGTTTACTTCATTTTCAAGGTCTACATGATAGCAGTCACAATTATATTCCTGGGACCTTCACCTTCATCCTTCATCTTATACTCGTTCTTATTCAACTCTTCTGTTCTACCATCTACTAGTACCAGCACTACTTCTAAACATTTTCTTGAACTTCTCATTTTTTTGATTTATTGTTTATGTGAAATTCTGTAGTAATGTATGAAGATTTTATGGAAATTACAAATTTTGAGTCCTTGAATATATAAATACATTTTAATTCAGTTCTCACCAAAAACCAAATAGCTTAGTTAAGTCCATTAATATACATCCTACAAGGCTTTCATATTTCATGGTATGCTTGGCTATTTCTTGAAATTTACACATGATATCAGTGTGAGTTCCTCCCAGTTTATCATGAGGGAAAGAACCTGGGGAAAGAATGTTTTCTTCACTTGCCTTCACTTGCAAATGTTTTAAGAACTCCATGCCTCACTGAGGGATTGACTTGAATACATTGAACATCTACCTCCCATGGCCCAAATTCAGCACAATGTAGAAGCACATAAAATGCTATTTGTCAAATTTTGCTGTGACTTTCTCCAGTCTAAGTTATTGAGAGAAGTCCTGGTGGTATCAGAGATGCTGAGGTGTCAGGGATGCTGATGCGACAGGGTATCACAAATCTCACAAGCCTTTCAAAAATGTTTTCATTCTCTCCTTACTACTGTTGTCCTGAGTCCTGCTTTCCCAGAGCAGATGTTCTTTAAGCAGATTCACTCTAAAACTGTATGCAGCTTGTCTCAGGGATCATGTTCCAAGATGTCATTTCTTCCCTCAACTCTATCGCCTAAATTCACCATCCGATGGCATGATGCATTTCCTGATAGTTTTCTGAGACGACACGTAGTCTCTTGTTGATGGCAAACAGTCAGTACTGAAACTTCTCAGTGGACACATGCTTGTCTTTGACTTGCATCACTTGCATCACTTGTCTTCCCGTGATCATCGATTTGCTCAAGCGGGCACCAGTAACATCTCCATACGTCCTGTCACATGTTAGTAGAGCCCAAGGGCATCTGTTTGCTCCAGGAACACGCAGAGCCTCTAACCATTCCATCAGGTCATGAGAATGAGGTCTATAATTGTTACTGGTACCTGCATATGACACATGTAGCTTGCCAGGCTCTGCCATGCGGGTAGGTTACTCTTCTAAGTCACCTCTAATCTCGAGCATTTATTGATGAAATGGGATGTGATCAGCTCTTCTGCTG